>UELU01141596.1:0-127851 GCA_900490025.1 Megastigmus dorsalis
TTGCATTATTGATCACTATTGATATGCCTCTTTTTATGACAATCGGTTCCAGCAATTTTGCATTTACAGAACCGTAAGTGTTTATAATTGATTCTGAAAATAATAGATTAAGTTTAATAAGCGATCATAGATAATGTATAATAGTATTCAGTTCGTGTGTATTATGTATATATTCATGTGTAAAACCGAGTATTGGCAAAAATAAGCTTTCCCGAACTTTGCTTCATAGAAGTGAATTTAAGAATCACTTCTCTTTTAAAAAATCTTTTCAAATAACTTCAGGCGTACCACTGGAAATCCATAACTGTGGCTGCCAAAGCAGGACCTGCTCTGAAAATCATTACATGGCGGTGGTATTACCTGAAGTTAAGTTCAGGCTTGCCTGGCTATGGACCAGAGCATCTGACCAGGCATGCCAGAGCCCATTTCTACTCGGGTAAGTATTCCAAGTCTATAGGTATTTATTTAGGGAATTATATATTTAGTATTACCATTTACCGGCCCGACATTATGCAGCTATCAGGATGTCAATTTTTTTTTATATTCAAATAATTAGGTATTTTAATTATTTATGGATCTTTATATTTATTTCTTGTAATTGGAAATTGATTTTATTCTTTCTAACATAAACATTTATTAATTAGTTTTATAACTATTTGCAATTCATAACGTATAACCCGCGATGCCTATATGGACCTATGGTGATTCTCTAGGGACTACTATGTTTGTGTATCGTCCACCCTGTTTTCAGCAATTTACCCATCAGAGATTAGAAAATTTACCTATTGTAATTTATCTAGCCAGTCGATGATCACTGATCGGTGAATTCACTGAATGGCGAGTGGCGACCCTTATCATTTTTAAAGAGCCAAAAAGTGCCGGAAGGTTATTTGTTTAGACGCATGCTTTAAAATTGTATTTCAGTTGATTCTAACACCAAATAATAGGTGAGTTTTTTATATTTAAAGAATACGTATTGGTTATTGATTACATGATACCTTGAAACAGAAAAAAACATGTTAATTCTACGGCTCGTAACCAGACGACGATTAGTTTGTGCCAAGAATGCCTATTACCCAAGTCGAAGTTTGGGTGCTCAAACGAAAGCGAAAGATGTAATGACTGATTTCAAGCAATCTTTACCTGCTGCTCAACTAAAGAAACCGAAACGTGAACCTTTTGCTAAGAATCTTTTTTTGGGGAAATTTGACTTTGAGTTCCTCACGTATCCTGAACCACAACATGTAGATAGGTATGATATCAAATTACTCAATTTTATTAATAAATTTAACAAAGTGTTTAGTATTTAATTTGGATTTAATATGCATTTAACAGGTACAACGAGTTTGAGGAATGGATGAAACCTATCAGTAGCTATATGAAAAGTGTCGATCCCAAAGAATTTGAGAATACAGATAGTATTCCTCCACATGTTTTACAAAAATTCAGAGAACTTAGATTGTTCGGTGCAAGAATTCATGAAGACTATGGAGGTATTAATCTTCTGAATTCTGAATTTTTGCGAATTCTTGAAATTGTTAGTGCTGTACCAGCTCTTGGTTTGTTCCTACTAAAGCAAGGTGTACCACCTATCGATATATTCAACAAGTATGGGACAGTTGAACAGAAGCTTAAATATCTTCCAAAAATAGCTACTGGTCAATATTTAGCAACAACTGCTGTAACCGAATTTGATAGTGGACCTGGAGTTGACAATCTCACAACGATAGGTATTTTATCTGATTGTAATAAATACTGGATTGTCAATGGGACAAAAACCTTTGTCTCAAATGCAAATCTGGCAAATGTGTTTATAGTATTTGGACATGCCCAACTGTCCGGTGACATACATAAGCGACCCGAAACCCTTTCTGCCTTTATTATTGATGCAGAGACTGAGGGTGTTAGTGTCTCTCAAGAGTCTGTCAAGACAGTAGGTTTAAAGGGATTCAACACGGGTAAGTTAATTCTCAAAAATGTGAAAATACCGAAAGAAAATATAATTGGAGCTATAGGAGATGGTTCAACACAACTTGTTAATCTCTTCTCTACTGGACGACATTTCATTGCAGCAATTGCAATTGCTGTATTGAAACATTTTTTGGATGTATTGATAAAAAATATCTTGCCTAGAAAACATTTTGACAAAATGTTGTATGAGGCAGATGCTGCTCAGCAAGTAATTAGTAATGTTTCTTACGCTATTTATACCATAGAAAGCGTACTGTATTTGACAACAGCAATGATAGACATTTATGACAATCAGGATGTGCAACTAGAGGTAGCACTAGTAGAGCAGTATTGCGTGCAAGAATGTTTAAAAGCAATACAGGACAATATGTGGATAATTGGACCAGGGGCTTGTACATTAGTACAACCATTTGAGCAAATTCTTAGGGATGCATTTACAGTTACTAATTATGAGACTTCTCTGATAGATACAAAGATCTACTCAGCTTTACTAGGATTGCAACACTTTGGAACGATTATGTCTGAAAAGATTAAGCAGGACCGGAATCCTTTTATGCATCCCAAATCAATACTAAAACGAATATTTACTAGCAGTGATCATCTTAACTTGCATTTAAAAGACTATCTACATCCCTCCTTACAGGAATGTTCCGATTTCTGTGATAGGTACTTATTCAAATTAAAAGAATCAACAAAAAATTTGTTAATACTAAATGGTACAAATGTGGGACACCATCATCATCTTCTTCAAAGATTGAGTGACATAGCTGCACTTATCTATACCTACATTGCAGTGATGGGTCGATCATCGAGATCTTATTGTATTGGTAATAGAAACTCTGATAGTGAAATAAAATTAGCCATAGTATTAGCATATAGGTTTCAGCAAAAAATAAATCAACTTGCTGAAGAAATTCAAGTCAGTGAATACGCAAATGGTGATTATTTATCTAAAGAAATAGCAGATATAAACTTTAAAACGAAAACTTATTTTGCATCACATCCCTTAAAAAGGAACTATAATTAATTTTTGTTGTACAAAAAATATATTATTTGTAAATAGTGCTAAAACTATAATATCTTATTTTTCTCTATTGTAAAATAAAAAAATTCAAAATTTCATTAACATTGTTTCATTAAATTACTTTTTTAATATGAAAATTTTGTAGAAGTTTTATTCAGAAATTTTGCAAAAAAACTTGAACAATCATACTGAAAGAAATAGGCATAACAGCATCTGCATTAGTTGTATCCTTCAAAAATTGTTCATAGATAAAGAATACATATGAACAAAAAATATTTTTATAAATAAAAGATATAATAAAGGATCAAAATATTATAAATATAGCATAATAAAATATAATTAAAATTACTAAAGATAATTGTTTTCAGCACTGATCAACGATGTAGGTATAGAATTTATGCGCAGCAGTAAAATTGTTAATGCATATCTAATCTGAAATCATTGTTACTAAAGATTAAAAATATTTTTTTTAAGAATTGTTTATTTTACGCAGCTATACAATCATCTCACTTGTCTGTCGCTAACATTTATTGCTCAAGCAAGTGGAGAATTCAAATTGTAAATAAATTCATTCAAATACTATTTAAAGAACTCATTCATAAAAAATTTACTCAATTTTTTTAGGATTATCACTCCAGAATTAATGACATAATTTTTTATGTACTTATAAATTATTACTTTCTTTTAATTTTTAAAATATATTGAAAATAAAAATCTCTTTTTTTTCTTATAAATGAGCTGCAAATTACATGCCAATACAGTTTTACATTTAATTGATATTGAAGAAGTGAGTTTTAAATTTTGATAATTTAATAAAATATACTTTTTCAATTTTTTTTTTCTAATTGAGGGTATAAACCATTCCTTAGTAAAAAAGAAATTATGCAACTCTAAATATTGTAACAATAATTAAAACTTTGTCTCATTTTTTACAATGTAATTAAAAATAATATCAAACTCCTTAAAATGTCATATAAATTATATAAATAAATAAAATAAATCTCATATTGCAAGATAACTTATTAAAAGAAAATCTTAAAATAAAGTCTCTTAAAAAAAAAATAACAGTTTTTGAATTATGATAATTAGTTTGTCTAAACACGTCGTACAAGCCGTCGCTCCTTAAAACTCCTGAGTGTTTTATGAACGTTGAAACGATGGACGGTCCTCATTCTTTTTTCTACAAAAAGATCACGCGTTGTTAAGTTTTCGGCGTCTCTAGTTCCAAAAATGAATCTGGAGTGCTCTGGAAGTGTGTTGAAGATCTCTAAATTTTAAACTACAGCCTTTCAGCCTGGACAATCACATGTTCTTCCCTATAGGAATCAGTTACAGACCAACAACTCCTTATACAGGTGAATATCAGTATAGTGCCAAACTCCAATTGAAAGTGGCGATCGCTACGAGTATTGAGTTTTAACTTTCGTATTAGAGTAGGGAGAATTTGTAGTTCAAAGGTCATTTCATCTCCACAATGTCTGCATCTGCCAATACAACCACCCATGGGGTACAGAAGTAGTGGAACTGAGTTATCCCTTGCATACCTTCAAAATTGTTTTAAAGTAAATTAGAAATCATCCAATAATAGTTTTATAAATATTTGTATTTCAAATTTTTCATGACTAATGAAAAACTTCTTTCAACTTTAGCATATAATATAATACAAAAGGAAAAATTTGTAGCTTTTCAGTAGTCTTTTATATGATATATCAAAAAAACTTTTTAATTTTTGCATTTTAGTATGAATAAGTTTATCTATATAATACATACAAATTATAACTTTTCAAGATTACATTAGAAATGAATACAAAAAGAAAAACATAAAATTTATTTTATTCTTTTGCAATACCTTAAAATTTGACCAGGATTCTCATTCATCCGACTGACAAAATTATGGAACATCTCGTCACCGTGCTTTGGAATGCTCTTCTCGTATTTCTCAATGCCTCCGTCGTATCCTTTACAATCCTCCGACGTCTCGCCAGCTTGACCAGCTGTGACTTCCGGATTCGAGCGTTGATACTCGAGGACCAAATCACGAACATGCTGAGGCACATCAGTTCCCAAATATTCTTCATCCACTGAGATAAAAATCTCCGTGAAGGTGAGGGAACTTTTTCCCTTGGATTCGGTGTGCTGAGTAGGAAGTGGAGTCACCTCTTGTAGGAGACTTATCAGGTCACACTGCGGCTGTGTTGGAGTATCTATACAGACGACTTCGCTTTCCTCGCCTTCAATCTCTGCTGAGGCATGCGGGGAGTCCAAACGACCGACTGCCCCTACACCAACAGGAGATTCTACGCTCGTAGGACTACGATATTTAGAAGAAAAAATGTTTAGAATTAAAGAAGTTTAATATTAAATTGTAGAAAAAGAATAACTTTATTCACGAGATATGCCTACAAGTATATTCATCCATGTAATATATTATCAGAGTAATTTTTATATAATAATTAATCACATACTAATAAATGATTTTAAAATAATTTATGCTAAAAAAACAAAAATATATATGCTATAAAATTTGTTTAGGAAAAAATATAACTTCAATTATAATGTGTCAATTACATTACACAGTAAATACAGTAGATTATTACAAAAAGCAACATATTTCATGAAAACAAATTAAAATAAGAGTATCATACACAAAAAGTTGTTTGGCAATAATATTAACCTGTTTGCATTGGGATCATCAACTTGTAAGTCAGAAAAGTCAGCTTTGAGCTCTTCTTCGTAATTGGTGTTTTGAGCTGATAAACTAAATTTGTTAGGATCATTTAGCAGCAGATTGTTTCCATTTCTTTCTGAAACATTATCATTCCAACTATCTCCCCAATCATCAGCATCAGCTAGCCAACTGGTCGCACTAGTTTGTACTGTTACACAGGAACTTGACAGTGAATCTGCATTGATTGGTTGCTCTAAGGATTGAACACGTAGACATGTCCAGCTCTCATTCTGATTCCAGCAATTAGGGTTCATACATGCAAAGATGTACAGAGTTCTGTGATACTTGGAATTATCTAGTGGAGCATAGATCTGCAATGCCAAAAGTTGGTGCAGTCCACATAGTCTACATTGAGGTGAAGTTAATGTCATTTGTTCATTGTGCCAATCCTAAAATTATAAAATAAAAGATTAATTTTTATTTTATTTAAAGTACATAAAATTTAAAAGAACATGCATAATTTTATCAACACTTTACAGTAGAAAAAGTATTTATGTTTCCTAAATATCTTATCATTAAGTTTTAAAGCTTCAAAAATTTTTGATTTAGGATACATTTAAATAGAAATTTATTAACATAATACCTATAGTCACAGTTCTTCCTAATATAATGAAGTGGTTGCACATAAATAGTTTTTGTCTTTCAAAGTTATGTATCCAATTGTTCATCAATTTTAAAAGCTGTATAACCATTTTAAATTAAACAAAAAGCTGAATAAAATGTAAATATAAGACATACCGGCCTGCCTCCAATTTTGTTTGTTGTAAAATTAACAAGACTGCGGTGTTTCTCTGTGACATATTCATCTTCATACCCAAGATAAACCTTTGTGCTGACATCCTGAGCCATTTAAATCCTGATTATTAATACACTTGAATAATGGATTCTATAACAATTGAGCCACTCAAACAAGCGAGAATTAACCAGTAGTTCCTTTGCCAGACTGTCTTGCAAGCAAAGCATTCAAGACCTATGCAGCTGTCCGTATAATCCTATTGCAGCTGATGAACCGTGCAACGGACATGCGTCGTCGTTGCCTTGCTGCTGGAAAAGCGGAGCAACGTGATATATATCTCACCTAACGCGTGCGCCTTTTTGCGGTCGCGGAATTATCGATTTTTCTCTCCAGTCTCTGCGTTCCTCTCGAGGAAGCGCGCGATGCTCCAATGCAGATTGCTCACTGTATTTGTGTGTACACGTGAGATGATTATGTCATTACACTATGGCGAGTCTTTTAATTAGACGTTTTACTCCACTTTCGTGTCCTTAACATGCAGTCTTTCGAGAGAAATAGCCGAAAGATAAGGACCGAGCACGTGTGCTCCACTGAACGTAAACAAGAGAGCTTTTTTATAGGTTAACAGTGTAAACAAACGACTTATATATTATAATTATATTATAAACTGGTCAAAATTGAAAAGTGTAGCATTAAATCTGATTCTTGGTAATTTAAAAGGCTCGATAGTAGTTAATTTTTATATAAACGCGATGTTTATTGAATAAATCTTTTCTTTTATAACACTGGTTGTATAGTATATACATATATAATGCGTATTCTTCATCATATAAGTAACTACACAGATCATATGGCTGAATAATAATAATAATAATAATAATAATAATAATAATAATATAATAATCAAGTTCCTATTTGTGTAAAACTTATTAAACTTAATTATACTTAAATAAAAATAGAAAGAAAAGTAGATTTTAGTTTTACAATACTTATATGACATATAAGTTAATATAAAAACATGTGCATACTATGTGAAAGTCTGACAATAGATTATATAATAAAAGTTATATATATATATATGTGTGTGTGTATGTCGTTTTATAATTGCCTTGTTTGAGCATAGATTCCATACTATTTGAGTTGAAAATATTAAATATTTAAATGAATATTCATTTTTTTATTAATGTTTCAAATAATCGTAATACCTATTATCGAATTTGTCAGTTATTAATAATATATATTATTAGAATACATTAAGTTGCACATGAATACGTGTAAACATGCATATAGGCATATAATATAAGCCTGATATAGGTAAGGATTATTTTTTATTTTGCGAAATCCATACATTTACCGTATCAGAATAGAAAATTTTTAATTTTAACACCTAAATCATGAATGCTTATATATAATTATATAGATTTCTCAGTAAATCTTAAATAATTAAACAAAACTTGTCTAATCATAATTGTGTAAGGTAAAAATTGACTTCAATCAGTATTTCTCGATGATAATCATTATACTAATAACATATATATATATAATATATTGATTTACTATTTAAACTATCTAAGTATATACAATTTATTTTAAAAATTTTGAACCGTTCTTGTATCATATACTATAAGTGCGATGATACATTATAGTTACTTCGCTAACACGATAATGCTGAACATCTGTATTACTATACTGAATACCCTCCATAGGGCAAAAGACGCAACTTTAAAATTGAAATAGTTAAAGTTCTAAGAAAAAAATTATACGAAATTCGCTTATAATGATCTTATTGTCTCATTCCGTGCCGCCACTTTATACCCATCATCAAATCGCATACTTATGCGATCAATAGGTATGTATAATTTAAAAAATCACATTTGACGAAATACGTATAGCGAAATATCACATATCGGATTTAGTTTACGTATTTTTTGTCAACAGAGTGGTTAAATTTTTATAATTAATTCGTAAGTATAATGTATCTTCCTACATTATATGTAGTAGTTGTATGAGAATAGTTGTATGACTCGCCCCCCCCCCAAAATGACGTAAAATCGAATCTTTTTTACGTTATTTTAAGCATTTATTGAATTTTGTCCCACTCACACTCATCCCATGCCTCTATTAATAATAAATATAGAAAACGGAATATAAATTAAATTAAAAGTATTATTATGTAATCGTAATAACTCACCAGGAACCCAAAATTAAACAATTATCCTATTCCTGAGATCGCTGACTATCTATAGGCTATTCTTCAACTTGGATGACATATGAACACGAATTATGAGCAAAACTTGAGTTGTTAAAAGCGAATGTACTTAACAGAAACAATGCAGTTACAATAATAGAGACAAAATTGTAAAGCGTCAGGTAATGTGAAAGGGGAGAGACTTTGGGTTAATTTATTCGACTAATTTACATAAAACATTACAATTAATGATGTAAATAAATGTTTATAATATTTCTAATGAGCGAAGACCATTAGCAATAATTATTCCTAAAAAAAGTTAAAATTTAGTCATTTATTTACAAAAAAATTTATGAATCATTTTGTTCATAATTGGAATAGTGACCAGCATATAACATGTTAAAATATATATAAGGACTTTTAAAATAAATTATAAATTACTAATAGACAACTGCGCGTTTAAACTTTAAAATCTAAGCATGGTGGTAAGCGATCGTTACGTAACGCGCTACCCTATCATGATTTTTTCGCAAAGTTATAGCCGTGAGAGGTACGAGAATTTTGTATACTGCATCAATTATTAGGTAGGTACTCAATTTTAATGTTTTGTGCGCAAATTCTATTTATATTACTTTTTTTATTATAGGTAGTTTAAAAAAAAAAGTAAAAGATTCTTATTAGCCAAGAGTTTACACAATTAAGCAATTAATACTTTTAAAAAGTCGTATTTCAACTCCTTAATTTGTTATTTGTATAAAAATGAGATATAAGTTACTTTTATAAGTGGTTTAGATGTAGTATGATTTAATTAATTGAATAGTAAGTAGAGATAAAATTAAATAAGAGAACATCAGGTAATTATACTTGAAGGGTAAAAGATCAATATATTTAATACAAGGTAGTTGTGTTAGTCAAAAAAATAAGACATAATTACAACATTTACAAATGAATTAAAATAATCAATACTCATAAGAATAAGCTGTTTAAAGTAATATTATTTTTCCCGCCTAACACAATTTATGTGCAGTGATGACTATAGACGCAGCCAGTAGCAGCAGCACCGTCCACCGAGCACCGGCTACCGAGTACCGAGTACCGAGCGATCCTATACTATTACAGAGGTCGAACTTCAATCATAAATACGCACAAGCTACAAGAATAACATTAATGTTAATAAAATTATATATCTATGGGCCCCTACCCTACAGATGCCGAGTTATAACGCATAAACACAAGAATTGTTGATATATCTATATCTATGAAGCACAGTGAGTTACAACGGCTTGTAAATAGCTTGTATTTGTGCGTACTTATGTGCGTTGTAGCTCGGCCTACTGTAGGGGCCTCAAAAGTTTTTTGTACTTTTTTAAACAAACTTTGTGATATTTTAATATGGAACCGTGGAATCAATAATTTCAGATTTAGAGCAAAGTTGTGAGCTAAAAAAAAAAGAAATTCAATCTGTCAGAAATTATCTAATTAAAAGAAGTTATATGTGCAAATATTTTTATATATAATAAAAAGCAATTTATTTTTGTATTTTCAAGCAGAATAACATAAATTCGACAAAATATGCCTTCTAAAGGAGCAAATTAAGATCTTTCGATCGGTACTGATTTCTTGAGAAAAAAATAATTTTTGAAAAAAGTGTCGAAGAGTGGGGATGGAGTAGAGATGGAGGGGGGGAGGCATGTCATTCTGTAATTATAGCGAGTGCAAGCATTGCAATCAGAGCAGCTGTGTCGGGTGTGTGAGATCGGTCGAGTGCGAATGGTAAGCCATCGGTGTTGTTTTGTTTGTACATACGCACATAAAGTAAAAGCAACAAGTATAACAATCTTGCGGTGAGCAGCAACACAAGGTGCAGAAGAGTTCGAGGCCGCTATGAATCTGTCTTTCGCAGGCTGCGGCTTCCTCGGCATCTATCACGTCGGTGTGGCTGTCTGCTTCAAAAAGTATGCGCCACATCTACTCCTGGACAAGATCAGCGGAGCCTCGGCCGGGGCCATCGCTGCTTGCTGTCTACTCTGCGATCTACCGATCGGTTAGTAGTATTCAGCAGTGACACTATTAATTTATATACATGTTTGTGTGTTAATGTCCGATATACGGATATACTCTGCACTTACCCATACTTTACATATATCTATATCTAGCGAAGAATGCATGCGTAACTTTTGGCATAAAGGACCTCCGAGTCGCATTGTTTACAACTTTCCTTTTTGACTTTTTTGCTGTGCTTTTCCGCGAATCTCTGCGTAGTTCTCCGAACGATAACAAAAACAATAATAACGAGCATAAGAAAGAGAGAGCCGATTGTTTTGTGTTATAGCGAACGCTTTGTGATAGAACGATAAATGCAATCGAATGAAAAAAAAGGAGAGACGATGACGGGACATGTTACCACTGTCTGCATGTGTGTGTGTATGTGTGTGCAACGTGTACACGCGCGTCTTATTACGTACATATATACAATTAGGTCATGTATATTCGCACATACTATACGTGCTGCGGAAATTCGCAAAAAAAGGACAACAGAAACAGAGAGAGAGAGAGAAGTGTACATATGCACATTAAGCAGGAAGGCTAAAAATGCAAAACGAGGAATATTATTGTTCGGAATTGCCGTGTTTTTTAATGAACTTATCGTGCATCGGGTCGGCGGTGAAGGGAACGGGGGCTCGCGATGTTGGCTTTTCGCGCATAAGAGCGTAAGCACAAGTGTACAAGTGTATATACTGCTAGACGATTTTTGTGAATCCAGGGGGAGATAAGAGCTTTTCTTTGTTCGCCCTTGCGAGAGAGTACGTACGCATGTGTGTGCATACGAGAGGTTCATAATGATGTACTTGTCGGAGCATTGGTCTTGAACAAAGACTGAGTTGCGCGCGCGGGGGATATATTATATGTACGGCTTATATATACACTCTCGGAGACGCACGCGCGCGCTCGAGCCAGGAGAGCCGACGTCCACGCAATTTCGTCAACAGTCTTATCTATATCGCGCGACGGATAAGCTATTCTCTTTTATCTAGCGCGAAGAGCGTTAATTTCATAAGTAATGAGCGAGGATGAGAGAGAGAGAATGAGCGACCGGTCAAAGAAAGAGATGACAAATTAATCGGATTGAGAATTTAAATTGAGAAGAATGCGTGGTGTGTATTTGCAGGAGAGCGAAAAAGCTGCGTCGGCGCGTTTGGATGAGCGATATTTGGTTGAACAGCTGATAAGCGAAGCGGCATTTTGAAAGAAAATATGTATGTGTTTATATATAGGATGTTCCTGCACATGTTGTTATCGGAGTATCGGCGAATCATCTTTTGGATGTAGCTTTTGTACCTTGTCGCGATTAATCGGCGAGCTATGGGGATTAGTTCTTTGATGACCGATTATAGGTTCACGATTATTTTACATATTATTATATATTGCATTTATTACCTATTTATTATTGGAAACGGAAAATTTTTAAATGTTATAATGAGTTATAATATGTATAAGAGTTAATTTAAGAATAAACTAAACAAGTTTCGTAATAAATCTTTTAGCAATATTACTGAAGCTAAATTAATAGTTTTTGGGAACTATGAATAAAGTATTATAACAGTATATTTATAGATTAATAAACTTACATAAACCATTTAATAAAATGGTTAGAATAGGATTTGCATCTATTAACTACAACAAACATTTTTTAGTAATCTTTTACACGTAGCATGCAATTACACATACTAATAATTTAGAATTATATCTGGTCCATTTTCATGAATAATGAAATAATATTCATGTATAACGTAAATAATTTTTAAATTGTTTAGAATTAGTTATTATCAAAGGATTTTTCATTTTATATAAAAGTAATTCTAAGAAATTGAAGATAAGCTGAATTTCAATTTTATAATTATGCTCAGTTAATTCATATACATATCGTGAATGTGTAACAAATTTTATTAAGAATCGGGCTATACTATTAAAGGAGACTCTTAATTCTGATGATTTTTATCAGCTGTCAATTTTCTATATCAAAATAGTGATAAGAGGACTTCTTTTTCTTGGAAAGCAACAATGAGTGTTCTTCAGGCTTATTTAAAATTATTTTACTGTGTCTAATGTGTAACTTTATTAAAAAATTATCATTAAATACTTTTAATGGAATTTTTATCAAATATTACGTTGATATGCATACTAGTATTATCGGTACTTATTTGATTTTTCACTAGGCCTATTTGGTATCAATACAGCAGCTATCCTCTTTTAACGTATAATTTTTTTTTCTTTATTAATTATTTTTTTTTTTTTACAGGGGAAATGGCAGTTAATCTTTTGCGATTTGCACGAGAAGCAAGACAGCGAACCCTTGGACCTTTTAGCCCCTCTTTCAATGTACAGGAGATACTGTTAGAAAGTTTACAAAAGGTATTTCTAGTAAATTTATTGTATCTCTACATCTATTTTTATTAGACTATTTAATAAATTTTTTTATTTATTGCAGAACTTACCAGATGATGCCCATATTCGTGTCAGTGGCAAACTACATATTTCATTGACTAGAGTGTATGACGGAAAAAATGTAATAGTATCTCAATATAATTCCAGAGAAGATTTGCTACAGGTAAATTTTATATGAAAAAGCATTCCTTAAATTTGCACATATTTTTGAATCATTTATAAATATTTATTTCTAATTTTATTTTTATTTGTTTGCATATAGGCATTGCTAGCCAGTTCTTTTATCCCACTATTTTGTGGTTTACTACCTCCTAGGTTTCATGGTATACGGTACATGGATGGAGGATTTAGTGATAATTTGCCAACCCTAGATGAAAATACGATTACTGTTAGTCCATTTTGTGGAGAAAGCGATATTTGTCCACGAGATGTGTCGTCTCAATTATTTCATGTAAGGCATTTCTTATATGGATTTCTATTTTTATACTTAATACAATGTAAAAAATATACTCCTAAAATATTTCTCCTTCACTTAATGAAATTTAATATTTCATTTTGTAGGTTAATTTTGCTAATACAAGCATTGAACTTTCAAGGCAAAATATGTATAGGTTTGCCAGAATTTTATTTCCACCAAATCCAGAAGTGAGTTTTATTTTATAAATACTTTTATTTAAATTTTTTTTTTTAAATATGAAAAATTTCTACTTGCTACGTTTTTTTTTTTACAGATTTTATCAAATATGTGTAAACAAGGTTTTGATGATGCTTTAAGATTTTTAAATCGAAACAATTTAATCAATTGCAATCGATGTTTAGCTGTACAATCGACATTTGTAGTTTCTGAAACGCTTGAAGACAATGCTGAATATGATCCAGAGTGCCTGGAATGTAAAATGCATAGACAGGTTTGTAAAATTGTAACTATTTGATGTATAAATTGTAAGACTAAATTTGGGTTATGTAAATTACACTGAAAATAATAAATTCTCAACATAATTTTTAAAATTCATCTTGTACAGGAAGCATTAGTAGCCAATCTTCCAGAAACGGTTATGATGATTTTTCAAGATGCCATCGATTCCGCAAATAAAGGACTTATTAATTGGCTCTTTAAACATAGAAGTATTAAACTGTTATCATTATTAAGTTTACCATATACATTCCCTGCAGATGTAGTATATGCTACCTTTACAAAGTAAGTGAATGAACCTACTTGCACAAAATTGATAAGTAAGAATAGATAAATGAATTGACACTTATAGAAAAGATAAATACTTCATTTGTGTTTTATTTAAGTTTCATCACAATTTACAAATTTTCATTTATTTACTTTAATATTTTGCAATAAGATATAAAACAAAGTTTTCTATTTCCCAAATTTTACTTTATTGGGTCATTTGGTTGTTTAGTAATGTGACATAATTTTTAAAATGCTTTATCTTCTCATTTTAGAATGTTGATTAAAATAGAATGGTATAATTAGGTACTTGCGTTAACCCTAATAGGTTACACTTCAGTAGAATCGCATAATGGTCACACAGGGTGAAATTCACCTCAGCTCAAAAAAAAGTGTTATCCTGCTTCAACAATGAGTTCTAAAAATTTAAAAAAAAATATGTAAGTATTCTTTAAGGATCGGAATAGGTCTTTTAGTTTTCTTAACCAAAATTGATTGTTTAAATATTGTAAAACATCAGCAAAGTTCAACGATTAATGGACTCAACAAAGAATTTGAAATTCTTTGGGGTGAATTTTACCCAGGGTGACTTATTAGGGTTAAAAACAAGGATACATTTATGTATTTATGTAATATATATATTCAGTATAAAAATATAAAATAAATTGTCTTTTTTTAAAGTTCTTAAATTTAAATCGTATATAAACATTAAAATTTTTTCATTATACATCTGTATTGAGTATGGTGTGACGTCGTTGTGACGAATGATCGTGACGTCACACACATAATTTATGAAATTATATCTGCTCAGATTTTTATTTAATTTAAAAGAAGAATCAACAAAGTATCATAAGATGCAATAAAAATGTTTATAGAAATTTACTATAAGTACTCCTTCAATACAAAATTACAAAATTTTAGCCATTAATGATTTTTTCCATTTCTTTTCATAATTTAAATCGATATTTGACCTATGTCAAATGCGTCATAGGTTAAGTAGAGTTTTTAAACTGCTTTTTTATCGAATCATAGATAACATGAACGGAATTGATAAAAGAGAGTTTATTTTAATAGAAATAGCAATACTTATTTGCTTATGTCAATTAAAATAGCATAAATTACAATTTTAGCAACATTTTTAATGGCTGTAGTTATTTATAAGAAAAGGTTAATACATAATTGTTCTGACTATTTCAAGTTAAATTTCAATGCATATTTCAGCGTTTTAATTTAATTTTAAAAATTAATATTACCACTTAGTTATTTTTCTATTTATATTTTTTTTAAGATTTATCTTAAATGCTCCAAAACTGCAAAAAGGACTCATAGAAATGACCAGATATTTCTTAGAACAATTGAGTTTTGTATTCCCAAAAATCAATGTTTATTATCAACCTATTCCCCAGACAATCAAGTGTCATGTAAACATTATGGAGTACGGATCAAGTACGTAAGAAAAATATATACTTTCTGTAAATTAGTTTAAAAAATTTTCTTTTTTAATACATATGTTCCAATTTAGATATCTATGATGTTGGATCAGCTGATGACTCCATGTATAAACAACATAAAGCTAATTTAAATTTAACTTTGGAGTATAATGACGCGTAAGTCATTTAATCAAATTTAAACTAATTTATCGGTACACTGTTTTACTTTTTTAACAAAATATCTTTTTTACTTATGATTAGTAAGTCTTGGCCAGATTGTAAACAATCAACCAATTGTGTTATAAACATGTCAGACTTATCAACAACAACAACAGATGACACATTTGAAAATATCCTACAAGTATGTATGTAAATAATAGAATTAACAGGAGAAAGAATAAATTGAAATATTATTTAATCTTATTAAATCTTATCTCTTATTTTGTTATTTATAAGGTTACGGCAGATCAAGAATCATTAATGGCATACTATTACATGGATGATGGTAATAAAGTTCGAATCGCTGAAGTTTTTGATATCAACAATAAACTGTCACAGTCTGAAGAACAATGTTCTAGGCTCCAAATCCAAGAAGAACCTTTAGAATCGTTGGAACACGATGATTGGGATGAATCTAGATGGTTGATTCAACATAACGGTGAGTTTTTAATGAAATTTAGAAAATAATAGTTTTTCAGTAAAGTACCACTTTGACAAAAAGCAAATATGTATCTTAAATAAAAAAATTTGCATTAAAATATCCCTAGTTATGCAACTTGTTGTTCAAAATAATAAAGTGTAAATAAAAGAATCATTGTTTGTATATATAAATTATTATTTTCAGACGAGAATCACGATAGTTTAATTTCAAGTAATTCTTCGGACGGATCAATTAAAGATGACAGACCTAGTAGTCGCAACCTTTTTTCAGAAACTGAAAGCAAGTGGATCAGTAAATCATGTTTGAACCCATAAGTAGCAGCCTTAAGGTCTTTTAATTTTAAAGAAAGCTGACCAGAAGATAATCATCATCAATAACACATTTTTGAAGGAAATTAGACTAAGACGAATTAGGGACTGAATTCCATGGTGGCTAGTCCAGAAATAGTAGTTGTTTCTCGTGACAGAGCTGATATATAGATAATTTCGTGACTAACAAATTTTAATAGAACAATATTAAAGATTTTTTTTTGGTCATGAAGTAAAAACGCATACGCAGTATTTGTTTTTCTTTGATGAACATAAAGGGTCAGTAATGTACAGATTCACTTTATAGTGAAATTTAAAGAGCTGTAACAAAAAAAAATATTTTTATACGCACAATATTTACGAAGTAGCTAGGTAGCATGATTTATTTGTACAAGCAAAGGCGATGAATTATTATTTTTTTATTAAGCCTTTTTTACTCCAGTGAAAAATCAAGTGATTGTTAAAGTTTTGTAATGAAATAATTATACGCTTAATCATTGTTACTGGCACACAGCTGGGTCTGAGTGCTTCTTTGATACGAAATTATTCAATTAGAAATTTTTATTTGACAAGTAGATGGGAAGATATAAGTAATTTTAAATTTCATTTTTCTTGTCATTATACATACTTGTCAAACTAGCCATTATGAAATATTGTATAGAACTTAGTAATGTATTTTAATCAGTTTTTTATTTATTTGCGTCGAGTGCTTAAGAGTTTATTTAACATACATAATATGGTCTAGAAAGTGATAATAATCAAACTACCCGCATTCGCATCTCTGCCTGTTGGTGTTATCACGTGTGCATGGGCTGGATCAAAATACATTTTTATGATTATGCGTTATACGGTACACTTGCGAGAACACCGACACAGAAAGATGCGACTAAATACGAAAATTAAATGCGGTTTGTTTGAAAAAAGCGGTTCGTCAGTAAAAAGTGCACTTTCTTGCACGAATTTTTAAATATCTTTATTTTCAAATAATCGATTTATATATTCAGCTATATTTACACTGCACTACCTTTTTTAAAAAAAACTTATAAACAGTTTAATTATACAAGTAATTTCTCTTATTCTAAACACTCCAAGTGCCTTTTTGAATAACCGTTATTTTTTAAACTATGATTTTTTAAAAGAGAAAAAAATGTTTCGAATTCAAGACTGTATTGTTATTTGGTAATGAAATCAAAAATATATTTAAGGGTTAGGTATACTGACATTCCTTTTCGATTTAGTGTAAGTTTTATAGCATTACCATGAGCCATTCCTTCTTAGATCATGCACTGATTATTACATCCTTTATTATCGTTTTAACACATGAGAAGGGATATAAAACATAGAATTCATAAAGAGATTTATATAGAGTTATAAAACAGTAAGAATGCTGTTCCAAATAAATTTGCGCATTGTTTATAATATACTGTTCGTTTATAATTAGGCTGTATAGGATTATGAAATAAATTAATCTAAATGATAATCATTATTCTGCCTGAATAATAAAAATTTTGTAAAGCAAATAGCATTAATTAATATTGAGGCCTTCGGTGGCTTGCAGTCGGTGGAGTGCGGGTTTTGCACTCTTAAAATTCTAGGTTCTCAAATCATAGTTTCTACCGATTGGCTCAAGCACCACTGTAAAAAATTACCTGTGATAGGTTTACAAACACACCGTAGATCCCCGTCCGTTAGCACCAAGTAAGAGCATAACTAGGACAACGTTAAAAAAAAAACAACAAAAAAATTATTTAATATCTCAACACGTTTTGATGATTTTTGATACTATTTATAAAGCTTTTAAAATACTTGAAAAGTATTTTATCGGAGTCTTAAATTAAGATACTTAAAAGTATTTTAATTTAAGAATTCGATTTTTATTCCGTTAGTAGACTGTATCTTTAAAAAAATATATATAGTATTGTATTATTTAATTTAAAATGTATAAATTTTCACAAGGTTACAGTCAAATAAACGTAAAATTTATGAATACCTCATTTGGAAATTATTGCTGCAATGTTTTTGAGGCACCAGGTAATTTAAAAAAAAATGCAACTAAAGGCCAAAGTTAAAGAATGCATATTTAAAAATATTAGATTTATATTTAAGTGATGTAAATCACAAAAATTGAAGAAAAAATGTAATTTAGCTATGTTAATGTTGTTTATCGATTATAATTTTACTCATTCTTTCTATTTCCGATTTATTCATTTAAATTATACATTTATATACGTAATTCAGTCATTGTACTATGCGCGCAGTTCTTGTTAATTATTTCTTAATGTTATTAAACAATAAAAGTAATGATGAAACCTGACCATAAAGTTTTTGTTACTTCATATCATCTTGACATTCTTTGTCCTTGGACCAGTTTTCAAACCAACATAGGTATGAAGTATTGATTGCAACTCCACCAATTTCATGATGTAAACACAAGAGTAAAAAAAACAAGATAAATAAAAATGAAATATTTATTACGCTTTTTTTAATATAAAACAAATTTTATATCATATATATATTTATGTATATGTATGTATGTTTGTATCTACAATAATTGAAACCTTTTTTCGCGCAAAAAATGAACGTGAGTTAACGAACGAGGCGAAAAATTGATCTCCGGTAAAACACAACATTTACCGCATATACACGATTTTCCATCTCCTTTCATCCAACATTATTACGAAGATACAGCCAACATAGCTTAATTCGAGTCTCTCTCGTTTCGCAAAAATACTTTATACAAATATATTCATTAAATCGTCATGCGATTTTTAATCTCGAGGCCATACAGTGAGGCGGCTGTCGTCCTCCCGAGCTTCTCTTGTCGTCGACGGCCGAGGAGGAGGAAGAGGAAGCTGATGTGGCATCGGCCCTTAGTTTAGCTCAGAGCACGTCTTCGCCGCCGGCGCTGCCCCGTGGCTGGATCTGCGTTCTACCAGTTGCATTGGCGCTGGCCACGGATGCTTTGTGCTGTGCGGCAAGGCACTGCTGTAATTGCTGAAGCTGGAAAGAAAATCGTGAACCAAGATGTTACTGCTGTGCACTTTACGTGTATTACATTTAACTTATAATTAGGTGCTTGTAACTGAATAATTAGTAGCTAAACTGAATTGAATAGTTGACGACTAATCTAATTTAAATAAGTTTACATAAATGGTAAATAAGTAACTTCTGCATTCATTGACGTACTGTTTTTTTTTAATAAATATTTAACTCGATTGAAATAATAGACTTTGTAATAGAAAGTAATAAAGATTTTTTCATTATAAAATAATAAAACTAAAGTAATGATTTGATTTTTTTACCCACAACTTAGAAAAAATCGTTAGTAAACTTGCCTGTTGCTGAGATAAACCAGCTACTGCATTAAGAGCCTGCGCCTGCGAGTTGCACTGTCCCATCGCCGCGGCCGTCGCAGACCTGGCGTGCAGAGATTTGGCGAGTAAAGTCTGCTTATTCGCGGCAGTCGATATCGCCGATTGAGAAGAGGATGCACCAGTTTGAGTAGCCATTAACATTGGCTTAGAAGCCGCTACTTTGTATTGGAATCAAGCAATGTTTACATTTAGATTTTTTTTACGTTTTTTGGTAGATATATATTATAAATGCAAAAATAAAAATATTCACCCATTATCGGAGTTAAAATTTGCTTATTTCGAGATAATACAAGCTGATTCGCTGTAACTGTTTTTGAAACAGTTACAAGCTGATTTGATAAGGATTTGGCTTGATTAGACTGAACCTGACGTGCCATTTGACTGAGTCTCGACCTTTGAGATCCCACGAGTTGTATGGCCTGTCCTCCCTGAGTTCAACAATAATAATTATTTATTGCATTGCATTCAAGGCAATTAAACTGTAACATCTACAATACATCACCTGAGCGAGAGTAACGGCAGCGTTATTACTACGTATGTTTTGTTGAGTTAACCCTTTTACCCCAGAAGGTATTAATTGTGCTAAAAAATGTAATAGTTTTGTGAGTGAATCATTTTAAAAATTAAAATCAATAGTTGAAATTGAGTTTCCAAAGTTTTACCGAGCAAAACCAAACGAATTTCAATAATTAATTTTATAGCTAATTTTCTTTAATACTGCGCGATCTTACCGATTGGTAACGATAAATGAGCATTGGCAGGATTTGCTATTACTACAGTTGGAGTACTTCCAGCTACAGCAGTCGTTACGGCTGTCGCAGGTACCATCTATTAATAAATAAGAAAACAATACATTAGTTTACCATATAGCATGAACCGAAAAATGAGCAAAGTAAAAAAAACTTGCGCTGGAGACGGTGGAGCAGGTATTGGTAGCCGACGATATTGGAAGAGAAACGATAACACCCGTCGGTGTAACAACACTACCACCAGTCGCCGCCGAAACGTTTAATGACATTGTAATTGGTTGTGATAAACCAGGAATGGAAACCTTAAATATCAAATGTTAAATAGTTAAAGTAAATTTATATACAGATTATGTACAAATACATTATTTACTAACTACATCAACAAATAGTCGATCGAAATATGTAACTAAATATAGTATTCAAAATTTCAAATTATTTCCATGCTATTTTGTAGTATTTGTTTTATTAATAATTTCAAATATTTGATTTATTTCCTAACCAAATGCTTTCACGGCAGGTCTTATTAAAAATTATGTTGATTTAAAAGAAATCTACAAACCTGTACATTTTGAAGACCATTAATGGAATTTGGTAGACTAGTGAGATTAACACCCTGAAGATTTACATTGGTTGGCTGTTGCTGCTGAACGGTCTGCGTAGGTGGAGTCGCCGGCGGTGGACTAGTCATCGGACTGGCAGGTTGACTGTTTTGATTAGCCGAGGACGCTGTGAGCCTCTCGAATAAAGATGAGGCAGCTGTTATTCCAGGTACTGAATTATCCTCTGAAGGAGTACCTGTTACATTTTTTTTATTAGAAATGATCGATATGATAATAAAATCACTAATTGAATTTTCCAATTTTTTTTGTAAAGTACTGATGAATGATGAACTATCAAAAAATTTCTAAAGATGAAAATAAATTTATCGATCATTACGAGCCAAGGTACTCTTAGAGGATATTCTCCTCTTTTTCTTCAACGTGAGGTGATCTGTTTTTTTTTTTAATTCTATATGCAGACCAGCAAAAGAAATTTATGGAGTGCTTTGTCTCGTGGTTATCAATAAATATATTAATGCTAAAAATTTTAGTAGATACAATATTGAATAGAGAAAAGAAATATTTACCAGCAAGTAAGGCCGATAATCCTGGCATTGATAAACCCAATGCAGAAGTAGGATCCTGAACTCGAGCTAACCTTACCGCTGTTGCTTTCACTGGTTGCTGCTTTGTCAACTGACTTGCCGCTAAAGCTGAACTAAAACTCACTCTCACCTGCAATATAGCACAAACAATTAGTGTTCGTAAACCTTATATCTTACTCATCGAAAAGTGCTTTATAATTATTCTTGATTACGAACAAATGGTTAACGTATTACCTGACCAGTCGTACTCGGAACTGTAATTACATTGCCGTGACTTAAAACTCTTTGCGGTAGAGATGCAGCATTCACAGAAATTCTTCTCGATTGATTTTTCTGCTGCGCCAAATTAGCGGGACTGCTGTTCAATAGGCTGAGAATCGCAGCGTTATTTGATTTCGGAGCAGTCTGAGCAACTGTACTGCTCATGGAAGCAGCAGCAGCTGCAGCGTTAGCTGAAAATTAAGAACAAAAAAATGTAACTTATATTTTCTTGAAAATAGCGTTGCATCGGTTTGTACGTAATTGTTGATTGTCAGTTTGCTTTTACCTGCTGCCTGTTGCTGAGTAAATTGCTGAGCGGAATTCATGAGGGAATTCGCAAGAGCACTTATAGCTAGATTTGTGGAATTCCTTTGCAATGTTGCATCATTATGATTACTTGTGTCGGTTAAGTTGCTTAATGTTCCAGCTTGCAACTGAGCTTGCTGCAAATTAAAAAATTATAATACTTTAATGTAATTTTTAAGGAAATAAATAAACTTGAATTTATGAACGCATATATGCCATACTAATAAAAATAATTAATAAGATCACATTTTTGTTTCTTTTTTTTTTTTTTTTTTAAACTCATTATTTTAATTATAGACGTTAAGAAACCTTGATTGATAAAACATGTCTTACCAAAACTGGAACACTAGAGGCAGTACTTGGAGAAGGTGCAGGCGCAGGCTTTTGCTGGAAGACTAAAATGCCTGTAGAGCCATTACATGGTGCCATATCCGTTGTGGTCATCGTGACAGCTCCAGTGGTTGCATTCTCCAATGTTTGACCTGCGAGTGTGGTCGCGGAAGCAACGCGCGGCGTGACCGTATTGCATGTCAAGGACTGTTCAACGTTCACAGCGATGGGGTCGTTTTGAACTATACCGGGTATGCTCTGGGCTACGTTGTCAAGACAGTTAACGAGACTGGTGGGCTGTCTCGAGCCCGACGCCGCAGCCTCGGTCATCGCTTTAATAGAGTTCGCGACTTGTCCTGCAAGCGTATTCAGTTGTCCACCGGCCAATGTGTTCAGTTGACCTTGTGCACGTGATAAAATCTGAAAATATAAGATTAATATATGTTTGAAACCTTTCTGTTTATTTATGTTGTTTCATTACGATTGATGGTTACATTTTATTCATTCAAGATTCGATGTCGATAACATGAATTAAAACAGTTCTAAAGTTTTTAGTTTTGATATCGTGTAATTCAGATTGTGTGACTTTTCAATACAGCAAATACTAATAAAAACGCGAGAAATTCATTTTGTTATTCCGTAATTGCTTTAAATTCTATTAGTATGTACCTGCTGAGCTACGCGTTGCGATTGAGCCTGTTGTAATTGTTGAGCGATCAACTGAGCCTAAAAGAAAAAAGAAAAACAATTAACAATATAAAAAAAGAAAGATGCATTCTTCACACTTGCAAGTTTAAAGAACGTAAAATTTTAATATAGTTACCTTGACCTGATGGTGCACGCGCTGTACACTCGGAGCTTGCTGCTGCTGTTGTTGCAACTGTTGCTGCTGTTGTTGCTGTTGCTGTTGCTGATGAGCTCGCTGCATACCCGGTGTACACGTTACTCGAGGAGCCTGCCCCGGCACCACATGTTGAATCTTCACATTCTTCCTTCCTTCCTCTGTGAAGATTTCCGTGAATTGCTGGATGTAATGATTCGCTTGAGCTCGTGTGCCCAAAATAAATCTACAAGAATCAGAAAAAGTATTAAATCATTAATTTTCATATTTTAGAGTTTGAAAACGAGGAAGTATTATGAATGAGATGTAGCTGAAAAGATATCTAATTATTCTTAAGCTTAGTTGAGTTATGGAAACCAGGTGATTTGAGCTTTAAAAAATGAGAAAAGTGAAAGTAAAAGAAAAATTGGGTAAGAAATAAATGATCTTTCACCTGCAGGAAGATCCTTTCTTTTCACCCTCTCTATAATCGATATCTACGTAAAGCTCGCCCAGGTACTCGGAATTGGAAGGTCTTTGCAAGATGGAAAGTTTTATGTGATAAATACGGCCTTGGCCCCTTTCGGTCTCCAAAATATACTCCTCGATGAGATGTGGAAAGCAGTCTTTCGTTTCCCGGGGCTGTTCGTACGCCTTGGCATACCTGGATCAACCAGTCAATTCGTTAAATATAATGAAAAAGGATTTATACTAGGATTAAAAGGCTGAACAAAAAGCTTACAGCATACAACATATTGATTTTAGTATTGTTTAAAACTTCAAAAATCATATATTTCTATTTTGCAAATTTTACGTGAAAAATATTGCTGAATCATATGATGTGCTGTGATTAAGAGTACTTTAAAAAGTACCGGAATATTCACAAATCTTAGTCGTATTTTTACTAGTATGTCAACAATGTTCAAATACTGCTAACATTTTTTAATATTTTATATATATTCATAAAGAGATAGTTGAACAAAAATGAATAGCTTTCAACGTATTTTTAAATTTTTAATAACGTTTACATGACAGTAATTTGATAGCGTTCATGAAACACTAAAAGAATTTAAATAAAGTTAATATTGAAAAATTTCGCTAAAGCCCACCTTAATGTAACATTATAGGTATACACGTGAAAAATAAAATAAATGAAGGAAATAAATTAAAAGACTTAGGAGACTATTAGTTATTCCAACTATTTTCCATTTAAAAGACAAAGATGATGATTTTTATGAAACGGCGTTTCTTACCTCAGGACATCCACCGGAGTGTTTGGAGGTAGGAGAGGAGGAGTGGCTAAAGAAGGCGGTGGGCAGGCAGTGCTCGTCGACCCCCGTTTCAATCGCACTTTCTGCATTAGATCCTGTATTGTTAACCCTTCCGGCTGTGCCAGTTGTTCCAATTTTCTCTTGCGATTTACCGTCACCTGCAAAAAGTCAAAAGTTAAATTACAAAGTTAACAAAACGTAATATCGAACGAAATATGAATCAACGAAACGCTTGATTGAATTAAGTCATCAATTTTTATAAGATTATAATGATATATAGATCTGCAAAATAAAGTCAATGATCTTGATTGGTAAATATGGTAAGTGAAGAAAATTGAATTCATAATTAGGTAATTCATTTTGAAATATAGTAAATAACTTAATATAAAACTAATCAATTATATTATCAAGTAAAATATTCAAATAATAGTTTTTTTTAGAATTCTATTCAAATGAGTGTAATCTGTAACAAAATTAATTAAAATTTGAAAAAAATGTTTTCAATCTACAGGTGTAATTTTTAAGTAGGAATTAATACTTCGTTTTTATTTCAAGGAACACCACTTTTTAAAAACAGGCACTAAATTTGACGAATCATTCAGTAATTCATATTAATTACAATAGATTATTAGGTAGATATAATAAATGACATCATGATAAGAAATAAATTAAATAAATCAAAATTTAAGTTTAGAATTGAAGAGAAGATAAAGATCATAAAGAAAAGAATAAGTTACATCATCAAGACAGTATCTTAGCTATATGAAAATTATAACATAATGAAAAATAAAATTTGTGAAAAACATGTACTTATTTCTACTAACCTGAGAAAACTTTTTGGCCTGACGTACGAGTTGATGGTCAGCGAGTAAGGCTTTTGACTGCCTTATGCGAGTCGTCGCCAGACTAGGTATAGGGTTGGGATCAAGACATAATGGTCCTTGTGTAGCTGCCACGATACGCGACTCCAAAATTAATCGCTCCTCGTGGCTCCAGTCCCCATCATTCGTGAGCGTTGATACGTCCGACAGTACGCTCTGAAACAATAAAAAGTAATGGATCCTTTACCATTGCATGATTGCGCGATTGCTTTGCCACCATAAAATTTTGAAAAATTAGATATTTACCTGGGTGCTGGGTTTAAGAAGAACATGATGTATTTCCGGTTTGTTATGAGGATAGACTTTTCGATAGTCTCGCACTTCGGCTACGATACAGCCATCGTAAAACAAATGTGAATGATTCACCTCCAACTGTTCAGCCAACATTGCCGGTAGTTGGCCATTGTCGATGCATGAGAGAAGCTCTCCTTGTTCATAACCCATTAACTGAGTTTCAGATACAGATGTGTTTTTGTCGTATTGAATTCCCTTCAAGCTAATTGTAAAACAAAAGCGTTAATATCATAAAACAATTATTTGTATAATGAATTAAGTTTGTTTGGAATTGAGAACTAAGATGTATAAAAATTCATTGTCAGGAGATGTGATTGATAGAAAATTTGCAGCAGCCAATACAATAATAGCATCTAAATGAAAAACCTTTAGATAAAAATACTTGTGCAAACATTTTTTTGGTATTTTAAAAAAATGCTCTTCATCGGTTTTCTTTTATTACTCTAAAAAATATATTTTAAGATTTATCTACTGCTATAATTTTTTACCTATTTCAGCATCATTGCCAAAAGCTAATCTAATTAAAAAAAAAATGATTTTAATCATTTATTCCTAAATTTAGAAATATTGAATTTTATAATGAAAATGTACTACATAATTTCCAATAAAAAAGAAAAAGAAACTAAATTTTATGGTGATCTTAACAGTTATTGATCTCCTTTTTTAGAACAGTGAAATTAATATTTTATACTAAGTTTTATTTAAGATTTATTCGGTAAGATTTATTCGGTAAGATTTAATGTAAGATTTATTTTATACTAAGATTTATTTGGACAAAGGAAAACAAGCACTAGAAACAAAAGCATTCCTATACCAAAAATTACAAAAACCATTAGTAATAAGAATTGTTATATTATAGCCATTAGAATATTCAATATTCTTCCAATCGACCTCAAATTATTAATGTCTAGCAAACAAGAGATAAAAAGTAGACTTAAAAAGTTGATTAAGGCAAATATTTGATTTTATAAATTTATTATTGTTAAATTCAAGAATATGTTAACATTATAGAACACTTTAATCATTGTTAATTATTACAAACGAAATTATATTAGTTTAAGCTAGTTGTAGTATTAGTTTTAGCCAGGCCTATGCACAGGTAAATTATTATTTTACCTCTATGGAAATTATTACTGGGACCTATAGTAATATAGGTTTCCAATGTTGTAATTGTATGCTGGTTTAAATAAATAAAAATAAATAAAAAAGTTACAAAATTGATTAAAAAAAGTAATTCATTTTGTAACTTAGTATAAAATATTAATTTCACTGTTCTAAAAAAGGAGATCTCCCTATATGATCCCATAAAATGAATTTTTTCATACAAATTATAAATTTTTTTTAAAAATCTAAAAGAATGGCTTTGTAAAAAAACTTTATAAAAAAAAGAAATTATATTCTTACCTATTTCTAACACCTAATGAATAACCCTTGTTACCAGCGTAGAGGTTGACAATCAGTGTGTGCAAGCCATCTTTTTGTACTAATCGTCCCAGAAGGTCACACTCATTCTCGAGATTGTTCTATATTTGATGATCCAAGATAAATTGTTGAAAAGTCATTGCATATTAAGATGAATATTTTTTCAGATTTTGTTAAACCTACCAGAACAGAATCTGGTGTCGCATGAGGAGCTTGAGAGAGTTCCTCAAAGTAGAGCCTTGTGAGTTTCGATTGGATACTATGTTTTGAATAACTCTGTTCCTTCTTTTGGCTTATCACCGCAGATGTAGATAGATTATCCAAAGTGATGTCCAGAGCTGCTTGTCCCTGTCCTTGAGCATCTCGTTGATGTCTCGATACCTGATTTATCATTTCCTGAAGAGTAACAGACATATTTTCATGTATAACTTGAAATCTGCTCATCTAAATAGATGTAAAAAGAAAAAGAAACAAAGCAATTCACCTGAGCCTGCCTACAAGCGTCCTCTAAGCTAAAGGCTGGTTCGATCATCATGGTGCACTGGCATGAGATCAACATTCAACGTCATATCTTACAATACTGCAAATCTGTTGCGTTCTGAAAAACGGAAAAACTTTTCACTTTCTTCACTTGACGCCACTGACAGTCGCGCATAATGTAAACAAAAATAAAAACCTAAAAAACCGCGAGTCTCGCAATCGCGAAATCAGGAAAGCAGAACACATTAAAAAGTCTTTCAAATATGTTTTTTAAAACTTGTTCTTGAAATAACAGTAACAAAAAATCACTGAGTTCATAAAAAACAACGGCTCTCCTTACACACAACACGTATTCCAAACAAGGATTTAAAGATATGCACAGAAGGAGGTTAAGTCGTCCAGATCGGAGAAAATAAAAAAGAGAGTTACAGCTTATGGGAGTCTAACTCTCGCGTCTCCTCGTCCTCTCGATCGTACGCAATCCTCGTTTCCCATCAATGGGAACCAGGAAGATGAAAAAGAGTTTCGGCCAGCTTCTCTCTCACTCTCTCACCTCGAAGTCTGGCAAGGAAGCAACAGCAGCTAACAGCGTCGAACGCGATAAACATCGAAGCAGAAGGCGAGAGATGAGCGGTGTCCGTGTCAGGTCGTCGATGATGGACGACTGCGACGTGCACCCTCGACATAACCTCGAGGCTGCTGCGAGCGCGCAGGCAGGCGAGGCTGCAGTGATACACGGGAGAAACGGTGGCCGCGGCGGTCGGCGACGGCGAGCCAACAACACTCCAGTGGAAGAGAATACGTCAGTCAGGACTCGATAACCAAGCACTGTATATCATAAGCAGTAGCAGTAGATCGAGCCAAGTGGTATAACAGATCAGCAGCCCACCAGATTATATAGAGGAGAAAACGCACGCGCGCACAGAGAGACACACACTACATGCACGGGGGAGAGAGTGCGAACGAAACAGCGAGAGGAATAAGTATATGTTGCGCGCGCGCTCGGCACCAGCAGACCAATACCGGCCGTTTATATTTGTTATTTTTTCGGATCGCGAGCTCTCGCGGTCTTCTTGTCGCGCACCTCAACAATTGTCATTTTTCGCATACTGAACGCGCTCTATAGCCGAGTACCGTGCGAGTGCGAGTGAGACGGCGCGACTCGGAGAGCGGGCACACACACAGTGTGTAACCTATAAACTACAAACAACGCAGGAGGATCGCCTGCTGCCTGCCTGCCTAGCGCGCGCTACCAGTCACCAGCTTTACTAATACATAATGGGGGATCTGGTGCTTTGGGGTAGCTTTGTCTCGCTCCGTCTTTCTCGCGCGCGCCTGTACTCGACTCGCTCCCTCTCGCGATATGTACAGAGGCGCACATCGGTGGTGCAGTCTACTCCTTTTCGCGATGATCCAGTGACGTAGTCGGGGGTCAGTGGCGCCCTTGGTGGACTGCCTTGCCCTGCGTCCAGGGGCCTGTGGGCTGTGGCGCGGCGGATATTACCGCGATACTTGGATCTTACCCCTGATGATTGATGAGCTTTGCCAGCTGTGTTCATTGTAAGGTATATTTATGTAGCTAGCTGCGATGCTTATTTATATAAGACACTGTTGCGACAGTTCGTCTTTGGTTTCTGGCTGTTTTTTTTTTTTTTTTTGTAAAATCTATTTTACTAAATGCCTACTTTTTATAATACCTATAGTTTTACATAACAAGAATGGGCAATTCAAAAAAAGAATTGAAGAGTTTCAATTGTATGTAAGGGGTCTATAAGGTGAGTATATTCAAGTCACTACTCGATTAACTTTGGCAAAATGTTCTTTATATTATAACAAATGAATCATTTTTTTATTGATTATACCTAGTAGTGTCCTGTATGATAATCGTCATTTCACAATATATCATTTCCTGAGAAAACGAGTATTCCGAAACTAATATATATTATATTTCAAAAGTCCAATAATTATATATTTATTTATATAACTTAAAAGTCCTTTAATAATACTGTGCAAAGACTTATATTAAATTATGTAACATCTCTTTTAAAAAAGAAAAATCGGAAATATATACGCGCATATTCACGAGACTGAAGAAATCAACTAAAAGCGATAAAAATGATTAAAAATAACTAAAAATATAAAAAATCAGGGATTAGGGAGAATAATTTGTGATAGAAAATCCTATTCCAAAGAAATCGTTGCCATAAAAAATCGATTTTACTCAAATAAGTATAGATTTTTATATTAATTGAATTGGATTGGATTTGATTTTGCATCTATAAATCGCAGTAAAAAATACATTAGAAAATAACATTATAATTTGACTTTTTCTATTCTACGATTTTGGTATGAAGATCCGACGACTTAGAATATAAAAAAAATCATCAAAATGTCATCATATCGCTGTGAGCTCAAAAAACGAAAAAAATGGGTTTCCCTAAGACATTTGACAGGAGTCATAAAAAATATATATATATATATTTTACTTCATAAAAGTATTATGTTTACATGATTACCGAGATGGTGATAGAGGTTTTTCCAAAAATAATTCTATGTCATTATATATTTCGTTATAAATGCAATAGAACCCGTAAAGTCTTATTATATACAATTTTCGGTTTTCGGCATGTACCAGCTGTTTTTTTTAGTACAAGCAACATCTTCCTTTATTATTACTGATACTTATCTGCTCTAACGTCTGGATATTCTGCATATAATATGATAGGGTCATCACTTATTAGGTATACCTATATACTTAATACTATAAGATATTTATTTATTTATTTATTTAACCAGAGTAATACATTTGTAATACATATGTTATTGTTAACGGCAGGCATACATAATATGTCTGCAGAGGTAAAAAAATATCCTATAGACATATATTGCTACCTGTACATAGGTCCAGCAAACGTATTTTTTAAAAGCGAATCTTTAACACCTAATAATTTATCCGACCAGTTTTTTCCACGAAGCTAGAAGTCCGTGATTGATCAAAAATTTGATTATAGGTGTAAATAAAATCATTATTTCTAAAGAATAATTTATATTTTATAATACTATTAATATTTTAAAATTTTAAATCGATGGCTAATAAAACGCAACCCATGTGTGTAAATTATTTTCAAACATCTCAAACATTTTTATTTATCAATATACATCTTGTCCCTAATTTTTAAAAATATTTTCTTCTGCCAGGGGCCCATGAAATATTCGCTACTCCTACTGTCGCAACCGCAGTCGATCTCTTTCTGACCGACCTACGATTTAAAGTTTTCTATGGTATCCAACAGCCAAACAGCCGGAGCACTGCAATATCGCCGAACTGACGTTGTGAGACAGACGACACGAAGAGGAGAGAATGACAAATGACAGACAACACACTCACACATACAGTGCTCGCTCTCAGTAGTGCATATAGTCTGCATGCTGCTGGTCTGGCTCGACTGGGCCGTCGCGCAATAAACGAAAGAGAGCAGGGCGTGACGCATATAATTTCTCTCTCTCCTCCAGCGCGCACACATCCATACGCACAGTGCCTGTTGATTTGTTGATCGTGCCTTCTCTCGTGTCTTGAAAGCTTATGTAGTCGCGGTGTGCCAAGAGAATCGGAGGCTCGGAGGCAGGTGCGATTCTCGCATATTGACAGATGTGATATACCATTTTAGTGTGCTGGAGCGCCCGAGTTATTTATTAGTATTATAATTGTGGCTTATCCGCACGTCCCCTACGCTCTGAGAACGTGATATGCCGCTGGAATTATTTTAGTGATTCGAGAAGTCTCCACTCCCTTTTCGTCTTTTTTTAATACTGCGCTCGTAACCGAGCGTGATGAGAGTCTCTGCACGTAAACACTATGGGCACAAGAGGCGGAGCACCAGCCGAGAGATCATCGGAGAGGGTTCGCCTGAAGGTGCTCTATGACTTCGAGTACGAGGCGAAAGGTAAACCGGTAAGGATCGTCAAGGATGAGAAGCTACTGCTGCTGAAGAAGACCAATGACGACTGGTGGCAAGTAGTCAGACCTGCTGATGTGAACAATTTTTACGTCCCGGAGCAGAGTACGTTCTATGTGCCCACGGGCTATGTTGTCGAGCTCCAAGAGGACCCACTGCCAGAAAGTACACGTTTTTACGTAGACAAGGACAAGATGTTCAAGTCTACAGAAGGGACCAATCAGGGGACAAGCAGCCAGCCACACTCCACCCAACACAAAAATCATGTAGCTCAAGAATCAAGCACTAAGGATGAACCACGGAAACCTCACGAGTCTTTTAGAAATGCTTTAAGGAAGCTCTCTGGAAACTTGGGCTCTGCTAATGATAGTAACAAAACTGCTAAGCCTGCTAAACCGTCCAAAATAATCAAAAATTTGAAAAAGAATTCTGTTGACACTAGTGAGGATTCTAAATCCCAGGGGACTAAATCAAATTTGGGAATTGTACCTGCAAAACCTACAAAAGATAGTTGGGAAAGTTCAGCTTTTGGAATGTGTTTCGGCAGAGATATGAAAAATGCTGATGCTCAGGTTCTTAATCCGTTTCAAGAGGAATTGGAGAATGCTCTATCGAACAGAGTGACTTCTCAGAAAAGAACTATTTTAGATACTAAATTAGGTGTAAGTAAACATGTGGACCAAGTTTGTGATGACAGGGAGAAATCTACCAAGTTTGAAAACATACAAGATAGGTGGGAAAAGGCTTCGGCACAGGTCTTGAAGAAACCAGATAGTTTTCACGTTGTACCTTTATCAAAAATCAAAGAGGATGCACAGAAACGGCGAAGTGCATCTCCTAATTTTCAAAAAACTGATATATCTAATCATTCTAATCCTGGAGTAGTGAAACGATTGTCAGAAACTGAAAAGCTTTATAGTGTAGTTGAAAAGAATCCAAAGAAACCTTTACAGCTACCAGAACAAACATCAGATGTACCTAGCAAATGCGTAGACAACGCATTAGCATCAACAAATGAGAAAATCATAGTACAACATTCACCCTCAAAGAAAGATATTGATCGTTTATTGATAAATGATAAGCGAAAAATGTGGGCTATAGAAACACTTATGTCAGAAATAATGCAATCTTCCTTAAATTCTAAAGCCATTTCTACATCAGAAAATAATGAAACAGGTATCTCTGGACCAACTCAATTAGCACAGGAATTGCATGACATGAGTGTCTCTCGACGGTTTGAAAATGCTGAAATTCAAGTGAATTTACTCGACAATAAAGATGATAATACCAAAGAAAGTGACCAGCATAGTGCTGATGCAAAATCTAAATTGGAGTCTTGGAAAAGGAAAATCTTTGATTTTCCACCACAATCGAATGTTATGAAAGCGCCAAGAAGTCCAACTGCAAAATCACCAAAATTATTTGATGAATATAATGAAGCAAATATTTTAAATGACAATGACAGAACAAGAGAAACAGAAGGTGTACCAGTGGAGGTGTTGAACTACAAAGAATCTCCCTCATATTCAAATATTTCTTTGCACATAAAACGTGAAAAAGTGCCATGTAAATTGAAAATGCCAACTAAGGACTTTCGAGAAGAGTTGCAGCTTACACCATCCCTTGAAAAACTTGCTAGTGAGATACAATTTTTACCAGCGAATATCATGGAATCTGATAATGACAAACATTCTCTTGATATGGGTAAAGCTCTAATTGCATATATTTAATAAATATTCTTTAAATATCCATTCATATAATATAATATATTCATATAATATATCTATATTATTTTTGCAGAGGGAAATAATTTAGGAACCTGGTTCATATCTTATCACAGTACCTCAAAGCATTTATTTTTTATTTTCATTATACAGCATCTGATGATTACATAAAAAATATTAAATCATAATTGCATCACATAAGACATTAAAATCGCGAAAAACAATCTCTTGTTTCTTTTCAATATTTTTGTTCACAATTTACTTTTTCTTTTTCTTAAAAATCTAATAAAAAATCATAAGATGTCAAATTTTGCATCATATATGTCAAAGTTATAACTTTATAGCTTGTAAGAAATTGCATATAACAACGTTTTTTAACAATGTTTTAAACATTTCATTAACATTTTGGTAGTTGAACAAACTTACTTTACAATTCTATCGTTTAGTCAACCAATAATTATCTTTCAGCTGGAACTTTTTCATATTTTTGAAAATACAGAAAATTGTTATTTCTATGCGCTCGGAAATGGAATGACTCATACTTCTATGTGATATAAATTGGACAATTATTTTGAAATTTATACCTAAAATTCGAAAATATTTTCGGATTGAGAAGAAAATACGGTGACAAATTACTGCGCTCATGAGAAAAAGTGAGGCACGATCATTATCAATCGAAGCGTTATCAGAAAAAACTGCTTTACAGTTCTTTCCTTTATCAATGCAAAACCCGGAATTTTTGGCATATAACTATTTGAAATTGATTGCGATAATTGTTGCATAAAATTAGCATGTAGATATATAGCTAAAGCAAAACAATGTAGACAAAATTATACTCTTGTCTTGAAAGTTTAATTATATAGTAATTCTAAAAATAGTACGTTTCAGTTGAACTCAGTAACATTTTCTTCTCAAAAGGTATTTATTTTTTCTATATTTTAAAAAAAAAACAACTAAGCGCTCTGGTAAACACGCTAAGCTATTGTTTTCCTTATCTCGCAAATGTTGTTAGACGCACAAAACTGAATTCGAGTAATAAGCTATCAATTTATCATTCCGGATTCCCCCCGCAGATTGTCCAACTACAACACTGAGCCAGGATTCTCTACGACTCTACAAGCGTTGCTCCAAGTCCGACGGGGCGTTAAACAAACGCGATCCTCGTCGTCGCGACAGCGTCGACTCCCAGCAGAATGCGAGCAGCGTGAGCCAAATGGAGATCTTCAAGCCGAGGGATAATCAACAGATCGAGCGCAAGTACACGCAGAACGAGACGCTGCAGCAGCGATGTAATTTGAAACAGGATTCGAGCTCGCAAGAGTATTACGCGCGCGCGAGGTACAGCAAGCTCAACAGAAAGTCCCTCAGTTTGGGCGATCTCGACTGTTCGGAAATGGAGGAGAAGAAAGTGGAGGACGAGACGAGCTCGACGAGCTGCGCGATCGAGTCCAGGAGGAGATACAAACCGGTGCCGAAGCTCAGATCCAAGGAGTCGTTGAGGAGGATCAAGCCGACCATTGCTGCTGTTATGGTAAGAGCCGAAAGGTGCAGCTATCTTTAATCAATCTTTGCTCTAATTGGATTTGGTCAAACTGTAATACCAACTTCATGAAATAATTAAAGACGTAAAATAATAAATGATATTTAATTATTGGTTTTCACGTGTTTACTGTGCGCGGAAAATCTATAGTAATGAACGTGCTAAAAATAACTCGGGCCGCAATGCTTATCCATCGCATGCTCGTTAGAAAACTTTTGGAAGAAATCTCGATTGAAAAGTTTAAAGTTATATTCGTACTCTTACATTTCCTCTTTAAATTATTCAAAATTAATTTTACTATAAAAAAAAATAAAAATTTCTTTCATCAATATCATTTTTACTAATCTATAATCACAAATAATGTTGCAGAATCACTCGAGCGAATCATTGACAACGTCGCAGGCAACGGCGAGCGCCGAGCGCTTAGCTAGCAGACCGATTCCAGCGAAGCGTCGAGTCCAACAACAACCGGGCCAGCAAGTCCAGCAACAGCAGCAGCACCGGCAGTCCTGCGACAGCAGCTATGACGACCTGAGCGAGATCGACATAGACCGTAGTACGGCGGTCGGCTTCAAGGCTCTGCTACTGCGGACCTCGGACAGCGGCTCCGAGGAATACCTCCAGTACAAGACCTTCCCCGCGACTACCAAGGCACAACAGCAGCCTTACAGCGGCGGCGACCCCAATATTTCACGCTCTGACGGCAATGTCAATCTCAGTAGGAGCCTCTCCGACGAGGCTATACTAAGCTCGACCTCCTGTTCCTCCAACAGTCCGTCGAACTTACTCGACGGTAGCATCGAGAATCTCGTCGATCTGCCGGCCGGCTGGACACAGACTTATGACAACATCGCCAAGCGTATGTGCTTTGTCAATGAGAGAGGTGACAAGGTGTGGATAGAATCTTCATGTATAGTTTTTTTTTATAAAACAACTGTGACTTTGTTTTCCGTTAAAAAAATCGAAACCAAAAAATGATTATTTTTCTAAATTATCAATCAATAAAACTTCTGTAATTTACTCTACTTATGCTTTGTACTTTTAGTGGTTTTCTTCAAACGATTCTGAGGGTAAAATATATTTCTTCGAAGAAAACAGCAATGAATCCTCTTGGGCCCTTCCTACAGTTATTAACGAAAATCGCGTTAGGACCATATCTAACAGTGATTGGCCCCAACTTTTCGACGGAAATATGGTAAATTTAATATTTGATGTTGAACTCTAAAAAATAATAAAATAGTACACTAAATTTACCATTTTTCTTTTAGTGTATTCTTAAGGAAGGAGTTATAAACAAAACAAAGATAACAACTGAAAATGGCAAAAAGTTAAGGAAAACCTGGAGCACGTCTTATGCGGTATTAACGGAACTCTTTTTACTTTTTTTTAAGGATGCAAAAACTTTTGCTGCGATGGTTCGTTGATGTTGAAATATTATAGTAATATTAATAAATGGAACAAAAGTAATGATAAATCATGATGCTTATTTCAGAAAATGGATCAATCGGCTGCAGCTAAACCAGATATTTCCGTGGATTTAAATGGTGCCTTTATAGAGTCTGCAGAGAAATTAAGCAATAGAAAAAATGTGTATCTTATAAATACTCTATTAGGGTTACAAGTACTCATACAATCGGACAATGCCTTAGTAATAACTGAATGGTATAGGGAGATAAACGATGTTATCCAGAGGCTGGTGAGTTATACAAATGAACCATACAAATTTACCAACACATTCGCCTTGTGTATATAAATAAATTAATTTTCTTTTTTTTTTATTTGTAGCCATTTAGTCAAGAATATGGAAGGTCTTCGTCGTCGAGAGAATAAAGAGAATAAGTAGTGTTAAGATTATCTTTTGATGAGAAATTCGTTAACTTTCCAAAGTCTAGAATTATGTTAATATGGCAAAAAGCAACAAAAATATAATTAATGTTATGCGAGTATTTTTGTATTACTCGATAGGTGTCGCGTATATTATAAATAAATCATGAAATCAATTCTCATAAAAAATATTATAAAAATGTCAAATAATACGTTCTTTTTTTTATAAAAAAAGACAGTTTTAATATTCGTATAAAAATAGCCACTTTATCAACAGTTTTCCCTTGCTTATATACATGAGTTTCATTTAAATACATATAATTAATCTTCAGAGCAATATTATCTTATTAATTTCATCTTTTAAAATAGAATCAAAAACTCGAAAAAAAAACAAATAAAATAATGTTCATCCAAGCATCAACTAGAACTTTCTGTAAATCCTTCTCTCCTAAGGCAATAACTGAGTAACGTAAACGTTATTTAAAATGATGAGAAAGAAAAACTTAAATAAAGTACCAGCGTAAGTGAGTCGCAGTCAAGGAAGAGTATAGAAGACAAAATACAAGCAACATAAGCGTTGCTCAAATACCCTTAACAAGTCCTTTGCACTTTAATCGCATAATAAATTGGTTGTCGCTGCTGCCTCGACAACGCGACACCATGGCAGTAATGTCAAGACTCCTTATTTAGAATCGTTCGCAAATCGTCCGGTAGTGCTTGTGTAATCTCGCTTATGCGCTCGCGCAGCATTTCTTGTACGGAATATCCTAAGGGTACATCATCGAGATTGCTCTTCTCCAATTTTTGGCGAATCCTCAGAATCATATCGACTACTTCAACTTCTTGCTTGTCTCTAACCCAAGCCGTTAAGTCCTAAAAAATTAAAAATGGTAGTTTTCTAAAATTTAATATTTATAAAATTTAAATTGAATTTTTAATATTACAATGCACAAGTATTTAGTTCACTGTTCTTTTTTAAATTTATTAGTTGTTCACTTCCAAAAAGTATTAGTCATGAATAAGCAAATTTACAATCGTAAATTAATCTCTTTTTCTTAATACAAAGAATCATTGATATTATTAAACTTACTGCTTGAGAAAGAGCTTCAAGTTGAATTGCTTGCAACTTATTAGTAAGTTCCATATATCTTACGTGAAACCAGCCTGAAAAGTTAGGCGATCTAAAAAATCTTCTATATAAGCCGACCCAATCACCTTTAATTCCCGTGGTTAATTGTGGACCAGCATTATTTAGTGTCGCCAAAAAATCATCAGGATTAAAAAGCTGAGGTATTGGAGTTGCCTGAAAATGAAAAAAAAAAAGTTATTTCATAAAATAATAATAATATAGATGTTCTAATTTTATGAACATTAAATTAAAAACCTTAAATGGTGATATGGTTTTTTGAAGAGGCATAAGACTGGCTATGTATCTTTCTAATGGAATCATAAAACTTTCAGTGAGTTCTGTGAGATGTCGTTTTAATAAAGCAGTCTGCACCTCTCCTGGTCTTTTTGTCTGTACTCCTCTAAGAAGTTTTTTTAATATAGTTTTATCCTTATGCAAGAAAGGTTTGTATTGAGTATAAAGTCCAGGCTTTGAGTCCAAAACCTTGAGACCTTCAGATCTTTTTGATTTGTACTTAGGGCTATCTGTACATAAAAAGAGAAATAAAATTATTATCGTGAAAAATAGATTTAAATACAATTATGAATGAGTGTAAAATGTTTTACCTCCAACTGATCCTCCATCCTCAGCTACACGTACAATATGAGGCCAGTGACGTAAAGTTTTGGCAAAAAATGGATTGGTAACCCCAAGAATTACGGCTGGTGGACTTTGAGTGTCCATCGTGTACTCTTTAAATTCTGAGTCATGAATAGTGAAATACGGCCTATGATCAGCACAATATTTCAATGGAGCAATCATTCTGTTATAAAATTAATAAAGCAGACTAATTATTTTGTTATATTTACATAATTTTAAAGGTATCTATAATTTCAATTTAGATAATTATAATAGAGAAAAATAATAATTTTACTTACGCAGTTAGCGTATGAACAATGTCAGAGCATGTAGTAGGTGAACTAGTCATAACAACAATTGGCTCGCTTAGTAAAACGAGTTCCCATAACAAGTGAATATGGCCTACAACACTAGCAAGACTTTTAAACATATCTCCATCATAAGCAGATGTTAAAATCAAGCATCGAGCCACTGCTGCTTTAGTAGGGGCACAATCCATAGCTGCTACATTTGGTACAGCTGTTTTGAAGGCGTGATTTGGAATATATGTCTGGAAAAAAGCAACAGTACAAACTAGGCATTACTTATCAATTTAATATAAAGTATTATAAACGAATATTCTATCAAATTTAAACATTTTTAAAAGCGTATATGCAAAAATAGAATTTCTTTTTATTAAGATCAATCAAATAAACATATAAAGTATTATTTATATTGAATAATATTGGTATATTGTATGATAGATACCATTTCTTTTCAAGAAAACATTTTAAATATCATGAAACAAATATTGATGAATAACAAGGCATTATTTTAAATCACTTACTTGAAAAAGTACTCCTAATAATGGTAAATGTATGACTTGACCAGGAATAGGTGGAGGCCATTTACTAATTTCCTTAATTATTTTATCCATACATGTCTCACCGCTATCAAAAAATTCTGGAGCAATAAGAGCACATAATTCACTAAACAAATTTACAAATGGAAGCTTTGTGACTAATACTATACTCTGAAAATACATGAAATAAACAATAAATAATTAATTAATTAATAAAATAAATTATAAATAATAAACTTTATTAAATTACAATACAAATGAAAAACGGATGTAATAAAAACTTTGTGTTATTATATTATTACCTTTTGAAAGTAGCCTCTTGGAAGATTCTTGTCCTTTACCTGACGAAAATATACTGAACCCCAATAATAATCTTTATCAGTCTGCAGGAACATTGGTGACTTTCGGTCATAATCTCGGAGTGCTGCAGTCTCTCTTAAATCTTTACTATTGGCACTTTTTCTAATTCTTACATGATACTGTGTATCCCCCATACATCCAGAGTTAGAATCGGGAAATGCCAAGTAACAAATATTGGATCTTTCTTGTTCCGATAGCTCAATATCATTAGGATAAATTGCCTATAAATTCAAACAAACATTAAATTATAATCACCATAAGTAAATTTAAGTGTTCTACGTAAGTGAAAATCTCACCTCAATAACTTGACCCAGTTCAAGATCAAATGTAACAATACATATACAATACAACCAATTATCAAAAGACTCTCTTTGCTGTGCATTACGAAAAAGGCTATACCTAGTAGATGCACCAGCATTGTGCTCCTCCTGTTCTTTTGAGCTACAAGATCTTGACATTGTACGTTAAGTTCACCATTCATTCATTTAGACTAATAACTTTAACCCCCTTAATGAAGTGCAAAGTGATTTCGTTATTACAAATTTGATTGAAAATTCAGATTTTTACTTGAACATTAGCAATTACCTTAGCGTTTGAAAAAAATACATCATGTTTTTGTATAGTGGAAAGATCTGTATGTCTTGCGAGAATGTGACTCTGGTCTATTAAGAATACCTAACGGCTGTTATTTGTAGTCTTGCCAGACCGCGAAAACTGCACCAGCAACAATTGCCCACCCACACGCTGCATCACGTTTTCGTATATCGGTATATATCTCTAAGATCACAATTAACATTATCTAATTATCGTAGAATATGAGTTACGAAATTTCATTATATAAAAAATGTACAATGTATTTATCAGCGTGTAGACGAATTACTGAGAAACGCGAAAAAACGGAGCTGTCGAGATTCCAGCTGATCAGCGCGCTCTGATGGTCCAACTGATTCCCTATATACATATATATATATAATTTTGTCACAGATGTAGTGTGTGCATGTATAATGTCCACGATTATAATTAATATATTAACGATATAACGATGGTCTAATATTGTACACATATATATATATATAATATACATATATATGGTCTAATATTCTACATGTATATATATATATATATAGTTATCTCTCTGACTGCGGGCAGCAGGCAAAGTTCTGGAAGCAAATTGTTAAGTGAACACTATAAGACTTATTCCGAATGCGAAGCTCTGCATTTCTCATAACTTTCACCCGCATCTACATATACATTTTCTTACATATTTGGTTCTCGTGATTTTTTCAATTATAAGTATTTTGTTTCATTTTCAATTTCAAGCGAGTGATATTATTATACATTGTAGTTTTATTCAATGAGATTAACTATGAATAGTTAAATACTTGAAAAATAAACACCTACATTGTTATTATTGGTTCGCTTACTGCAATTTGAACCACCCATCGTTGATTTGGATCTATTATAAATAGCTTATTGGTGGACCAGTAAAAAAGTGCGTAGATATTGAATTTTGCAATTATCAACTGTTAGGTGAATACATTTTTGAATATATCTATTGGATGATTTTATAAGGTTAATTCTTTGGAATAAAAATAGTGTATAACCTCAAAAAAGTTTTATGGCGGGAAACAAATTTCAAATGAGATCCAATAATGAAAATTTACTGGAGAATATGAAAAAAAGTTACTTGGCAGCATATCAAACTTTGCAGTTTTCTAAGACCAATAAACCAGATGCAGAAGTTGCAGATATTGAACGAAGATGTTTGTTTACAAAATATACAATTATTAAAAATAAGTATGAGTGATTTTTAATGATCAACAAGTAGGTATAACTTTTTTTGTAAATGCTTACATTTTTTTTTTCAGTATTAATGAAGATATTGCTGGTGCATTGCTTCAAAGTGAATTAGAGAATTATTCCACTTTAATTGACAGTCAAAATCATTTGAATAATTATTGGAATCAATTTAGTTCATTAAATGTAAATACTGAAAACAATCCAGTAGAATGGAAATCGAATTTAACTGATCTAAATTTGGCCTTACAATATTTAGAACCATTAGCTTGTAACACTAATAGAACATCTTCATGTCAAAACAAAGAATATATTGATAGAGATGTTGAAAAGTTAATAGACTTATGGAGAAATGGAGGATCATCACCACGAGCAAGAAAAATTCCTCGACAGGAATCAAATATTGCACTAAATAAAAAAATTATTGAATATGAAAATAAAGAAGACAAATTAAAATCTAATGATTTTAAAAGTATAAGAAAACCTTTTTCAATTACAAAAACAGAAACTGAAACCGTAACAAACACCAGGCAATATACTACTGTTAATATAAAAAAACATTTTCAAATTACAGAAAAAGATACAGAAGCTGTAACAAACACAAAACAGTATTCTAATCCAGAAAGAATTAATATAAATAAGTCAAATGTTTTAAAAAGTGAGCAATTCTCAATTCATAAAAAAGATGAAAAGTCTGAAGAAAAAAAGTTTTCAGGTTTTAAAACAGCCAGGACAGTATTAGGAATCCAACAAGCAAAAAATAATAGACAACCTCCAACAAACAACAGGCAACAGCTTGTGAATAATAAACAGCAACCTATAAAAAAGTCACTTGGTGGTAGAGCTTTAAATTCTCCATTTGTCTGCCCGTTCAAAGATGATCAACCAAAAGAAGAGGAAGAACCACCGGAACCAACAGATCCAAGGTTGAAAAATATTGAGCCAAAAATGATAGAGCTTATAAAAAATGAAATTATGGATAATGGTAGTCCAATTTCTTGGGATGATATTGCAGGACTGGAACATGCCAAAAGAATTATCAAAGAAATTGTTGTTTTTCCTATGCTACGTCCTGATATTTTTACAGGATTGCGGAGACCTCCTAAAGGAATTTTATTATTTGGGCCACCTGGTACTGGAAAAACATTAATTGGCAAATGTATAGCATCTCAAAGTAAATCAACATTTTTTTCTATTTCTGCTAGTTCTCTTACATCCAAATGGGTAGGTGAAGGAGAAAAAATGGTACGAGCCCTTTTTGCTGTAGCACAAGTAGAGCAGCCATCTGTAGTTTTTATTGATGAAATCGATTCACTGTTAAGTCAAAGATCTGAAACTGAACATGAATCTTCTAGACGAATGAAAACAGAATTTCTGGTACAACTTGATGGTGCAGCAACGGGAGATGAGGATCGTATTTTAGTGATTGGTGCTACCAACAGACCTTATGAGCTTGATGAAGCAGCTCGTAGAAGACTTGTAAAACGCTTATATGTTCCTTTACCAGAATTGGAAGCCAGAGCAAAAATTGTTCAAAATTTACTAAAGTCAGAACGCCATAATTTAACTGATGAAGATATTTATGAAATTGCTAAATTAGCTGATGGCTATTCTGGAGCTGATATGACTAATTTGTGTAAAGATGCCAGTATGGGTCCAATTCGAAGTATTTCTTTTGACGAATTAGAAGGTATTAGTAAAGATGATGTACGAAGAGTTACTTTGAATGACTTTAAGGTAGCTCTTGATTCCATTCGTCCATCTGTATCGCAAAAGGATTTGTTGGTTTATATAGACTGGGATCGTACATATGGAACAGCCAGTGCACATGCTCGAAAATAGTGATTTTTTGTTGTGAAAAAAATAAGCATAATTTATTTTAATATATTGTTATTACTGTTTTTATATCACATCCTTTGTAAAATTAATCTATTTTTAGTTTGTATTACATTTTAAAAAATAAATGTTAAAAAAAACAATTTGTCATCCATTTAAAATATACATAAATCACAGTAGAGAAAATGATTATTTTTTTATATCATTATAATATTTTTTAAGAATATAAACCTGTATTTCTATTCTGAATAACTAAAGAAATTAATGCATAAATGGCTACTTAACTAACATTAAATTAATCTACAACATGATCAAACTTAATTTGATAAATTATATTTTTTGTAGCCACTAATAGTCTTTGATCACCTGAAATTTCCATTATATTTACAGAAACTATAGGCTCGGAAGAAACATGGATCCTCTTTGACTTTGTAGATTTGAAATCTATTCTTTTTAACGCTTTTTCATTTTCACATGAAAATAAACATACATCCCCTAAAAATTGATTAGTAGTTTAAAACTTATAACTACAAAATTTTGTAACTATAAAATGTAATAAATAAAAAAAATCTTTACCTGTGTTTAATCCAATGACTAACACTCGAACATAAAAAAGAATAGCTGTAACTGTACCTTCTAAAAATGGATAAACATTATACATTTGCCATTTGCTTTTGTGAATTGATACACCTAAATGCCCTCTTTCTAAAATGAAAAAAAATGTATTATATATAACCTTTATTTTTACATATTATTTTAGTATATCTTCAATTTATAAAAGAAGTACCTGTTGTACAGAATGCAACGTATGGATTAAATAGGTAATAACGGTAAACTTTTTGACTCTTTGGTACTCCAACATGTGTAATATCAGGTGTATAAGTCAAGTGATGAAGCTTAGCAGACCTGCTGATGTGTTGCAAATCCAATTCCCCATAAAGACCAGTATCAGACAAAAAACATAACTTGAAATAATAATATCCTAATTAGCACTTACAAATTAAATTTTTTATTATATTATTATGATCACAACTTACTTCATGTCTATTAATTGTCATTGCCACATATTTCATATTACTTGTCAAACTATTGTGATGATTTGTATTTGTTTTAGTAACATTGAAGTCTTTTATAAATAGCCTAGTAGGCAAGCAACCTTCAGTTGTTGAATCACATACACTAATATTTTCGTGATGTAGTGTTTTACAATAATAGCCATATCCAGCACTGAAAAATGAATATACAAATTATTGTAGTTATATTATGATTATTATATTAAATTAAATTTGCAGCAACTTACCATATTACATTTCCATTTGTAAACATTATGCTTTTTTGACTAGTTATATCCCAAACACTGACTTTGTTGTTAAGTAAAGTTGCAATTAATACAATTTTTTCACGAGTTTTCCCTGCAAAATTATTACTTGAAATTTTAAAGTTCGTAATAATTATCGTTTACACTCTAATACTTACCATAAGCACACAGTTTTACATCCATTACATGTTTATATTGGTCCATTCTGAATACAAGCTTATTGGTACGCAAATTTAATATTCTAATATATCCTTCACTAGAACCAACTGCCACCAACTCTCCTATAAAATCAATCCAATTTTATAAATTTTACAAGCTAGAATATTTGTAATAAGATTATACTGCTTCACAAACCTAAAACTGCACAGCATGTAATGCGTTCAGATGGACGATGTTCAGGAATAATTTTAAATTCATCAGTAGTACAAATATTGGAATTTTGAATATTCTGCCACTTTATCCAGGCCCTGTACATTGTCAACCATAGTTTATTATTATATGTGTCATACTTATTGTCAGTAACAAGTTGTAGTGTAGTTGAATAAAATGAGTTCTCTAACAACATCAGCCAATATTTTTCTGGTATATCATCTCTACACTGTTTATACCAGCCATCCGATATCTATAAAATTAAAAATTAATATAACCTGCACTTTAAGTTGTATAACCCATTATAATTTCAATAATAAAAATAGGTAATACTAATAATGTACTAAATTATGTATACCTGCAAATGTTTGGTAATAATTGCATTAAATATGCTATTTACAGTTCGTAAACGAACCAGGGTTATAGCTTCTGTATTTTCTAAAATTTGTTCCCAAATTTCTGTAGGAAACATTTTTGCAGGCTTTCCTGACCAAGTACTCAGTATTATAAAAGTTTTTTATCACCTTGACATTACTGAAATAGAAAAAAAAATGTATACTAATTCATACTTCTCTTCATGCTTCGTACGATCGTAAAATGATACCTGATGGCTGATAAGTATGAATACATTGAATACTTAACCGCTGGCCGCTGCAACAGACTACGGCAACAGATAAACACAAAGAGCAATACCTATATAATAATGTTCTCAAACCTCGTCTTATATATTATAGACAAAACATTATGTCATACAGTAGCGCTTTATTTGAATCAAAAATTATATTAGGTATCGATGATTATAATGAAAGAATTCTATGTATTTTTATCGACACTAATAATTAGTATACTTATATTTACTTTTAAGCAAACTAGCGAGTTTTTAATTGTTATTACTGGTATTCAGTTTCAACAAAAATTAAAAATAAAAAAATAAATGTTTACTTTTTATTAAATCGCGTAAGGCCCAAAACAGTCGTACACGTATGAAGTATAACTACCTAATATCATTCTTGAGTCTTGTCATCTCTGGTCTTGTATGCGCGGTATATATGTAAATATACATACATATATGACGCAATGCCACTAAACAATATTTCTTGTTCCAAGAATTATACTACCACTTCCATAGAAGTGTATGTAACATTGTAAGTATGGTTATATAAAATTTTATATATTTTTAAGAAATAAAAAATATTTTTTGAATTTTCTAAGTAACTTAATGTAAATTATTGTATATAATTTTTTAATTTTATTTATTATTTACTTAAGTACTTATTGAATTTTATACGGGCTTTTTAGCCCTTTTGGTACATTAATATATAACAATGGTTTTGGTTGCTTTAGCGTAACAAACAGTCAGTATCTTTAACAGTATTTTAATGACTAAATTTCAATTTTATAGCTTATGAAAGAATGAATAATTATTAAAATTACTTTATTTAAAAATATTTATGCACTTTCAAAGATATAAATAGTTTGGTTTAATTTTAAATAGTTTAAAAATCTTATTATAATTGATTAATATAAGAATGGTAATAAACAAGACGTTTTTAGAATTATAACCAATTGTAAAATATTTATTTATAAATAGGTATATGTAACATTATGTATATGCTTTATTTACATGATCGAGATGTTACATTAGAGATGCTATGTATTCACTTTTTTATGACTGTTTAATGAATCAAATAATAAAGTTCTAGTTTTCAAAGCATCTTTTTCTGCTTTGTGAAGAAGTTTGAAAATTCCAGTGCCTACTGGTACAGGTATTCCCATAATGATTGATTCTGATACACCACTGATTGCATCCTTCTGTCCATAATATGCTGCATCAAACAGGTGGTCAGCAGTCTTCTCAAAAGAAGCCAAGTTTAAAACGGATTCTTTCATTTTGGCCAATCCTTGCCTTGTTATACCTAAAACTTCTCCCCTGCTGGTCATCAAATCAGCAACTAACATTGGATGCCTTCTGTCAATACTCATTCCATGATTCTCCATAACTAATTTAATCTCAGTCATAATGGTAGCTCTAGCAGCTTCAATCCCTAATGTTCGGAAAACTTCAATTGTATTGTTAGAAGTAGTCTTATTACCTTTAATTCCTAGTGTTGCCATCACATCTCTCATATTATCTCCTTCAACAAATAATTTGTATCGAGTTTTTCCAGTTGAATCATCATTATGGATTACTGCTCTAGATACTGAAGCAATTCCTTTAACAATAACATTAGGGATGCTATCTTTGAGTTGAGTTAAAACATAACTGAGATTGTTTTTTTGTTTGTTTGGATAAATTGTAATAATTGAGTCTCCTTGAATTATAACTGTTTTCGGATGCAATTTTAATTTTGATGTACACAATGAATAACGAATAGAGTTTACATCAACCTCTAATTTTAAAAGTTTGATCCTCTCAATATCTATTTTCAGTAGTAGGAAGCAATCATCTCGAAGATAAACTTCTTCAATATATTCAGTTATTTCACCCAATGTAGTTTTCTCAATGCGACCTTTCACTTTTCGAGCAAATTCAGGATCTGTATCAACTTCTAACGCTGCTGTTATAATCGGAGTACTAATTTTAGGATTAGCATTAATGATTTCTTTAATACGTGGTACACCTTGTGTAATGTTCATAGATGCTACACCCGCAAAATGGAACGTTTTGAGGGTCATTTGTGTACCAGGTTCACCTATACTTTGTGCAGCTAAAGCACCAACTGCAGTGCCTGGTTCAATTTTTGCTTTCATATACTTTTCTTTACAAGTATGAATGAATTCAACTAACTGAGAAACAGTTAAGCGTTCAATATATTTATTTACAGTTAAATTTGTTTTTATGTGCTGCCGAATTCTGGCAATTTTAATTGCAACAGATTTTAAAAATTGTGCTAATTCTTGTTTAAATTCTTCACTTAAACAAGAATATTCTTCTGATGTTAATAATTCAGATGTTGCTTTTATAATGCTAGGACCATCCAAGGGATCTTCATTGCTATATAGTGATCTAGATTTGACATCATCTAAAACTCTTTTGTAATCTACAGGACAATCTTTACCTTCCATATATGTTGGATCCATTGCATCTCCACCATAGAGAACTTGGACAATATCTCCTACAGAATTCCGAACTGTCATATCATAATGAAGGCAAAGATCTTCTAAGCTTTTTACTAATCTTCTCTGCATGTACCCAGTTTCAGCTGTTTTAACAGCAGTATCAACAAGACCTTCACGTCCACCCATGGTGTGAAAAAAGAATTCTGTTGGTGTTAGACCAGAATAGAAAGAATTTTCAACAAAACCTTTGGCTGCAGGAATTTTAGAGTATTTCTCAAAATGCGGCAAAGCTCTATCTTCAAATCCATTAGGTACTCGATGACCACTGATAGCTTGCTGCCCTACGCAAGCAATCATCTGAGATATATTAATAAAACTTCCTTTTGAACCAGAAAGGGCCATAACTAAAGGACTATTACTGGGATGCAGTTCTTTCAAACAGACTTTACCAGCATGATCACGAATTACTGATAGCTCTTTTAAAATCATAGATTCAAGAGATTCTTCTTCAGAACATCCTGGTTGGCATGGCAATCGACCACTTTCCATTTTTTTAATATATTCATTACACTTTCCATATCCATTATTCAGAAGTTCTTGTTTTGCTTTTAATAAACTGTGCCCAGGTGTTACATCACCAATACCAATAGAAAAACCTCGGTTCATAAGAAAGTAACTAGCTATCCTTGCTAAGCGCCACATGACCAGTGCAGATATATCTTCTCCCCAATCACGAAGAAGTATATAAAATATATTTTGTTTAGCTCCAGAACCTAAAGTTGACTTGTCCATTGACCCAGCTAAGAGTTCAGAATTTCTAATTATTACATATGAATCATTTATACATAATTCTTCATTACTAGTATACGCTCTTCCTTTAGTCTTTAAATTGGCTTTTACAGGACATTTATCATTGGGTTTTAAAATAAGACTAAAAATTTGCTTTCCTGTCCACATTATTGCTGGTTTAAGAATTGCAGGCTTAGGAAGAGTTATACTCATTGTTGTGTCCAAACCAGCAAGTAAACAGCTTATTAATTGAGAAACTTGGGATTTATTTAAAAATGTATCTTTTTGAGTTAAAAGATAACCACCAGTTATAAAATCTTGAGTTGCAGCAATCAATATTTCACCATTTCTTGGAGTTACTAAATTGGATTTATTGCCCATAAGCACTAATGCTTCTGCTCTGGCCTCCTCAGTTTGTGGCAAATGTAGGCACATTTCATCGCCATCAAAGTCAGCATTATATGGTGTGCAAACGCATTCATTAAATCTAAATGTACGATTCTCCAATACTTTTGCCTTATGACTCATAATACTTAACTTATGCAACGACGGTTGTCTGTTGAAAAGAACAACGTCATCATCACGTAAATGCCTCTCAACTTTGTCTCCATATTGTAAATCTTGAGCAATTTTTTGCCTGTTTCCATATCTTAAAAATTTTCTAAATTGAGTTTTCCCCTCGACAACAAAATTTGCTCCAGGATGTACATCAGGTCCATTTTGAACAAGGCGTCGCATAAGTTCTATATTGCATTTATTTACTCTTTCAGGATATGTTAAGATTTTAGCTACATGTATTGGTACACCAACTTGTTCAATACGAAGATTTGGATCAGGTGAAATTACAGTTCTGCTTGAAAAGTCCACTCTTTTCCCTGATAAATTGCCTCTGAATCGACCCTGTTTGCCTTTTAGTCTTTGAACTAGTCCTCTACCAGATTTTTTAGGTTGCATGTTCAATGGAATCCCAGACATTTCACTGTTTATGTAAAGTGCGCAATGTAATTGTAAAAATTCCCAATCTTCATTATACATTTGAATTTTCATACCACATTGACGATGCCTTTGGATTGCATCATTAATAAATAAAATTTCTGTAAGCTTCATTGTTAAATTATCTTCATTAGTTCCAGCCTTCAAATCAGATACAATACTTGGACGAATAGAAATAGGAGGCACAGGCATTCTTGTTAAAATTAAGTCTTTGGGTACACTGCACTCAGGATTCATCATTAAAATAGGAATATCTTTTTCTGGTATACGTTCCAAAATACCTAATACTTCTAGAGGATTAAGGATAGTTATTAATCCTCCTTGTAAAATAGTTTCTAGTTCTTTGTTATCTTCTAAAACTTTTTGATATTCTGTCAATTTTGATTGAACAGCAGGATCAGTGGCCTTTTTGGCTTTATACTTTTCATGAACTATTTTAAGAAGACCAGCTTTTTTAACAGTTCCATTTAGTTCACCACAATAGGGACAAATATTACATTTTTTAGCCTTTTCAAGAATCTGCTTTCTTAAAGCTTTTCTACTTAAATAATTTAAATTAGGATTTAAAACTCTATCAAGATATGCCTTCTTATCTTTTGAATTAAGCATGACATTGGAACATTTTTTGCAAACACTTTGCAAAATTCCAATAATTGATCTAAAATATCCAACATGAAAAACAGGAAGTTCCAAATCAACATAACCAAAGTGTCCAATGCATTCATTTAACGATTTTTCACAAGTGCCACAATTGTTAGCATTGGAGCAAGTTCCCATTCTTTTGTCAAGAAGACCATAAGAAAGGGGTATGTGTCCATTGTCTTGACTGTACAAATTTTTGGCTACCACATGCAGGTGAGCCTGTTGTTTCATGTTATGCCTGCTATCCACTCCGAAGGATACATGTGATATTTTTCTAGCCACATCTGTCTCTCTGTATTGTTCCTTCACCATTTTTAAAACTTTTCGTTGCACTAAGTCACTACTTGTATTATTCTTTCACGTTTCACTAGTAATAAGATTCAACAGTAACGAGTTGTGCATTTTGAAGCCAATACACGTGGTACCAAGCCCGGCGTGTGCTTATATCACTGAGAGAAAAAAGGGAGAGCTGCTGCTCAGGAGGTGGTAGAGCGGCAACACTGCCGAATTGGTGCGGCAGCAGCGCCAATGTTGGCTAGTCACCTCACCGAATTCGGGGACAGCAGCAATACCCTCGATTCGGGAGAGTGACTGCCCCGAAACGTGGGACGTATGAGACCCCATGCAAATACCATGCATGCGTATATAAGTAACATAATACGTATTATTTTGAATTGTTAAAGGAATCTCACTTTAATGGACTATACCTGGTATAAATTTTAAAATACGTTTGATATAAAAGTAAATAATATTTCAAATTATGTAAATTTGTCTTTCTAGATTCAAATTAGTTTGAGGTTAGGTTCGCGTATTGTTAAGCTTAGCACCACGGAGTAATTTTCAGATGTAGTGTCTCTCCGTATTTCGGTTGCGCTGCTTCCCACTTACTCGCAGCGTACTGCCTGCCTGAGTCGGGGTAGTCGCTCACCCGAAAGAGGCGAGCAGCAGTCCGGTTGTACAGGGAGCGCAGCGCACGGCACGTTTTGCTCAGCAGCTCTCCCGACGAGTACAGCAGCTCCCCCATTTTTCTCTCAGCCTATTAGTGTATACATTACGAAAGGTGAAAAGACCGTATATTGATATATGATGAGATATATGTATATATACATCTCAACACGGCTTTTGTATAAAGTTTACTACTATAAGTATAGAAGGGGCTTGCACTGCCTATATACACTTACTTACAAAATGCTGAGCATGCGCAAATCTAGCTATATATAAACATATATGTATAGGTAAATATAGATATACTAATGCAATGTTAACAATGTATACATATATTCCTACATATGCCTGCACATATATAGATGAGAGATTGAGAGATCTGACTTCTGACTGGTAAGCGCTGACTAGTATTACAAACACACTTTTTCATCCAATCTAGACAAATTTTTCAGTTTCCTTTCTTTTATTTACTTATTTTAAATTTATTTTTTACTAAAGAGTAAAATACGGCTAATTCATTATATTCAATCTGGTATGAGTTTTTTTTCTACTTTTTTTTATTATATATATTTAATATTTTATATATTAAGTAGGTACTTATTGATTCAAGTTTAGTTCGTCTTCGTTCAAACTTTACGTTTTCCAAACACGCAAAATTACGATCTCTCTCAACAGTTCGATCTCGACTCTCGCACGCACCTGTCGGAATTGGAATTTCGAAAACTAAACCACAGCTGGTTCTTCGAATGCGAACAGACTCCTGGACTTTCTGATTTGACTCCGTTTTGCAATTCGGAGCGTAGGCAGGAAGAAAAAAATTGAAAAATAACAAACACAGCTGCAACATGTTTTATTGAGTATGAAATTATAAAGAGAGATTTATCTAAAGCGCTCTGTGGTAGCTGTTCAGCCACGTTTAGTGATGTGGTGCGCGATCAAGGCAGTGGAAACAAGAGGCATGGAACTGTGCACTGTCGTCACCTAACCTATAAACACCGTAGAAACTGCTAAATTAACGGATCTTCCGAAATCTCTAATTCTGGATTCCTTGGATAGATCAAGTATCAGTCTTCTTAGTTCTTATTAAAATTATGATTTTTTTTATTCACAATGATTTTACAATAACTTTATAATTTACAGATTTAGAGTCAATGATACCAAACGGAGTGCATAGTGACAAAAAGGAGAAATGCTCTCCAGTCAAAAGTTCATCGTTCACATCACCTCTAATGAAGTTCTCTTCTTACCTCTTGGCGATCAGGCCTTGGTCCTTGAGCGCTTCATTGATACCAACAATGCTAGGATCAGCATTAGCCTATAAGTTGACTGGATTAACTGGGATGAGCTGTATAACTTTAGTGTTGACTTTGTTTACGGTTGCTTGCGTTCATGGTGCTGGCAATGTTGTCAATACATATTTTGATTACATCAAAGGAGTGGACAGTCGCAAAAGTGACGACAGAATTTTAGTGGATCAATTACTTTCTCAAGATGAGATGGTTTCCTTAGGTGCCTGGCTTTACGCAGCTGGATGTTTAGGGTTTGTCCTATTAGCGACAATATCACCAGGCAAGATGGAACATCTTGCATTGGTTTATTTTGGAGGCTTATCTTCTTCATTTCTTTACACAGGAGGTATAGGACTTAAATATATAGCTCTTGGAGATGTTTTGGTACTCATCATTTTTGGTCCAATATCCGTCCTGTTTGCTTTCATGGCACAAACAGGTTATATAGAATGGAATACAATTTACTATGCAATACCACTTGCTCTTAATACAGAAGCTATACTGCATAGCAACAATACCAGAGATTTGGAGAGTGATAAGCGAGCAGGAATAGTTACTCTTGCAATTTTAATAGGCTACACGGCATCACATGTTTTATACGCGTTTTTACTCTTTGCACCATACGTAACCTTTGTGGTGCTAGCACTCAGATACTCCATCTGGTTTCTGCTGCCACTTGTGACATTACCGAAAGCATTTAAAATAGAGAAGAGTTTTAGGAACCCAAGTACAATTCAAGATGTTCCAAAAAGGACGGCCAGCCTAAATCTTTACCTGGGAGTTTTGTATATTGTTGCCTGTTTACTAATTGATCGACTTCCTTACTTACAGTCTGTTTAAAAGTTTAAGAAACAGAAGAACTTCTTGTCAGCGGCACAATTTCAGTGCTTAAGAATGCTCAAACTAGAGCAATAAGCGACTACACAGAATTGGGTTGAGAAATGATTTTCACTCAAATATCCTCATCCAATTATTCATTTTCATCATAAGACATTTCCATAATATCAAAGAAACATTGACAACTTTTACTAAAATATACATTGAGACACTTAAAACTGAAGTCTAAAGTGCAATTTTTATATAGAAAGAAAAAGTAATAAGCAATTTATATTACTTTTTCCGAAGAATGCATCATATTTGCTAGATCCAAGCATAAAGACATTGAAACCTATTTGGAACTAGGAAATGCTGTATGACGTAAGATAGTAATTTTATCTATACATCACAATTTTTACTTAGCATTATGGAAATGTGTTCAAGCTATTTAGAAGAATTGCAAATTCTAAATCTTCAATGACTTATTCTTACATTTGGTTTGGGTCATTGTATAAACTGTTCTTTAATGTGAACTATGTAATTCTTGAATAATTTTCCTTATGAATAATTGTCTGATGAACCAAAAGCAAACTGTGTTTCTATATTGTTTAAATTGTTTAATATCCAACGTGTTAGAACACGTTTGTTAGAGATGTTTATTACATACCTTATGTATTTGTAAAACATGGATTATGATGGCAACTGGATCAAGGATTTACTAAAATTTTGTAAAATAATCATTTCGTATGTGTGGAGGGATGTTAAGAAAATTGCAAGAACGCAGTGGTGCTTTGAATTATTGCTGGAGAACGTCTTTTCCAGCGCTTTCAATAAACTTATCAAAAAAATTTATTTAAACTTGTAACAGTTATTATTGTCTAATATAAAAACTTATTTTTATTATTATATTTCTCTTTTATATGACATGATTCTAATTTCTTTAAAAAAAATATATGCAAATATATTACATATTTATTTATTATATACATAAATTATTATAAATTAGATCTGTATTCTATTTATTTATTTTATCTGAAAATTAAGAAAATATCAATAAGTTTCTTTAGTTTCTTTTCTTTTATTTATTGGTATTTGAAAGATAGAAAAAAAAACAATGATACTTTGATTTTTGTACAAATATCAGGTAAAAAGTTTTATTAAGATTAGAACATTATTCTAAATTCTGTATGAATTTCATTTAAATAAACTTTTGTAACAAATTATTAGTAAAATTTTTTTCTATTTTATTTCCAACAGTTTAAATTTGTTTTAAAAATAATTGAAAAGAAAAATTACTTAAATTAGAAAAGTATAAAAAATTTTTATGAAAACCAGATTATTACAGAAACTCATAATATACTAATCCATGTATAGTATAAAATTTAACAAGGTTCAATCACATTCGTGAAGAAAAATTCAGTCTATCATAAAGTAAATTTATTTATTAAAAGTAAAGTATTATTTTTTTATAGTAATTGAAATTATCAAAATAATTTGAACTATAATATATAATGGGCAGAATATATAAAAACATTTTCAACTGTAGTGTCTAAATAATATGCATGATTTAGTTATATGCTTGCTGTTTTATAAACAATTTGAATCTAGTGATAAATTATTATTGCTTAGTAATATTAAAATGAATAAATTTAAAAGTTTTTTGTTTTTCATAAATTTATTAACAAAAATACATAGTTGGATGATATTATAATGATTTGAGAATGTTTAGTCAATCAAAGAAAAAACTTCAGTCTGCAGCAATGTGAGTAATTAATAATAACATGTTTTTTAGTCATATTGAAATATTCTAAGTCATCTTAATAGATTTGATAAAATGTAGAAAAGAAAAATAAATAGTAAAATTATTAAATCCATCGATACCTTTGAAATTTTAATAAATATCGGAAAACATCATATAACACAAAAATTTTAGAATGAGATTAATGCTTTTTTTATTTAAAAAAAAAGGCATATTCACATCAAAACCAAACATAATACTCTATTCTTTATACATGAAAAATGGTTGTAACTGATCAACAGTCAAAGGAGCTAAAGGTAAATCATCTATGTGTTTTTTGAAGTGTAAAACAATCCTATACAAACTTCTTCTAACAGCTGATCGAAGAGCAGCCAATAGCTGTTTCAAAAATCTATCATCACTTGCTGGTTTTCTAATTGAAATATTCAATTTTTGTAACTTATCTAATGACTGTTTTAATTTTAATAGTACTTCAATTATTTCAGGTAAGTCTTTTTGTACAATTCCATATGGGTCTTCAGTTAATGAAACTGCAGCTAATGATGAAATTGCGTCAGCTGCCCAAATGACAACTTGTGCTTCATTGAGTATATGTTTCAGTTTATTCTCAAACTGTTCTGCAAAGATGAACGAGATCAATCGTTTAGATAAAAGATAGTTAACTAGATAATTTTTCATATTTTTATAATATATTGTAATAAAATGATCTGGTTTTTTTTCACACTCTTCATTATTAACAAGTAAAGCACTTGTAGCCATAGGTGATACTAAACTTCTCATGTGATATGTATGAAGTTTATCAGGTACTGAAATACTTGAGAGTGGAGCAGTATTTGTTAGTTGAGGTATTTGATCTTTTTGAGTAGAGCAAGCTGAATCAAGCCCTTCTGAGAACTTTCTTATCAATGATAAACTTTTTTCAACAACACTATTCCAATTGTATGGATGTCCTCCAGGTTGACTCAATGTAAAAAGTAAGGATCTTCTTATTCTATCTTTTTGTGCTATAGTTACAAGATCTAAATATCCCAACTGCTGTAAGATTGGTATCTTTTCCCTTGTCAGAGCATCAGTCAATCCTGGATGTGATAGTGTATCAGATATTTCTGTGTATTGACTTCTTTCAATATCAAGTGGAATCCATTCTGTTAAATATGCTTGAAAAATTAAATCCATACTTTGAATTATAAGAATAAAAACTACTGTATGCAGCCAGGCATAAAAAATTAAGGACAAGTTAAGTAATCTTGACAATTTGTCCAGCGGCATCTCTTCAATTGATAATGAAAATGGTGATGAAATAAAGTTCCTAAAATAATTTCCAAACACGGAATAAAAACCAAAAAAATAGATTGTAGGCCAAACAGCATTGAAAAATGTATTTGCAATCATAGCCTGAATTCCACTTTTAACTTGTGATAATTTTGATTGAGGAATAATGGAGAACTGTACATTCTTGAATCCCCTATAATTAGAATTTATAAAACAATATAAACCAATCCAAAAACCTTTTAACAACAAAAAATAATGTTCTTCATCAAGGCAATAACCTTGTAGTTTTTCACAATTTGTTATAAGCGTGCTGCTTCTACTACCTCCAAAAGATAAATGCAGCCAGGCAACAAGGGCACCTAATAATGTATGAACACTGCCCACTAGAAGATTGTGGGGTGTAAATATATGGCAAAACTTTGCAAATCGACTAGAATCATACAAAATTGGATTCATATAAGCTTTACTACAAATAATTCCTCTTCCAGCCAATACAATGCAAAAAATAAAGTAATATGCATATATGCTTAAGCTTGTAACTATATTCCAAATGTTTTGTATCCCTTGCAGCCCATGTAGTATTTTCAAATTTGTGATTAGTATTACAGCGCTCATCAGTATTAACTGTACAATAATGCTAGAAGTAGTAGCAAAAATCATTCTCTGACATAAAAATGCCTTGCATTTATCTAGTTCAGATTTTTTCTCCATATTTTAGTATAATAATATTAGAAAATTTGTTAAATTATCACAAATCCTGGAAGAACAGAATTAACAATTTAATTTTTAATATAATGTGAAATTAATAAAAGTAACTTATACCCGTCTTATAAATAAAATTTATTTACTATTATAAACAAATAATCTTCATAAATTGATAGTAAACCACATAAATATTAAGTGTTTTGTACGATATAATATAACCTCAAAACACATGAAGCCGGCAAGCATGAACATTGAACTCCATGACATTTGGCGGTTTATTTTCAAGTCTTTACGACATGCATAAGTCGATAAAACAGGCACAAGGTATAGGTAAGCGTCTATATTCGTTGGTACAACGGATAGCCGTACGCTTCTATATAAACGTCTCTGCGTCTATATTCATTGCGCATATATATATATATATACGCTGCAGTACATTATATTGTTTTAGTCTCTGAAATCCATCCCTCGCCGCATGGTTCAAGAGCAGCTATATAACAGGGCACTCCGACACTTGAGAATGTAAATATTTTGTTACCTTTGTGTGAGGGCGACTTCATATTTGATAAAACAGTTGCCTTGCAGTGCACATTGTTTTCTATAAAGACAAACTTAATTAAAATTTACAAAGGACAATTTATTTGAAGGCTATATATATAGTTTAAAAAATGTCTTTCAATATAAGACTGGATGTTGATCCTGTTCTTATTTGTCCTTATGATAAAAGCCATAAAATTGCACGATCCAGAATACAAAGACATCTTGTAAAATGTGAAAAGGTAATTTAATATTTAATTAACATTTAATCTATAATATAATATACCTAATATTTGGTTTGCAATATTTCTTAATTATTTTTTTCTTTTTAGAATTTCCCTCCAGATTATAAACAGCAATGTCCTTATGATGCAACTCATAGAATCTTTGAACATGAAATGGTTCAACATGTAGAGACATGCCCGATGAAATTTACGACCTGTAGAAATACTTGTATGTATACACTTTACATATATCCTGAAATAATTTTTCTTATTTTTATCAGATTAAATTTGAATTTTATTTAATAAAACTCAATTTTTATTATAAACTGATAATGCAGTCTAAATTAATATAATCTGTCACTCTCATTCACGTATAAATGTATTTTAAATGATAAATTTATAATTCCAAATTTAACTAAACAAAGTATTTCAAGGATAGATTCCTCAAAAGTTTGGAATTATATTCAAGATTTTACTGTAAATATTAAATTATACACAATAAGATTTTTTTTATGAATCTTACAAATAAATTATGAAAGTATAAATAAAAAAAGTTAAACTTAAAATTGTAGTTTTTGTAAATATGTATTTTTCTTTCTCTTATAGATTCAGATATAAAATTACCAGAGTTAGAACCTGAAGAAGAAAGTAAAATTGAAAGTGATGAAATTTGGGATGACAGTATTGGAGCAGCAACTAATATAAAGTTTAATGAACCTATGTTTATTAAACACTGTACCACTGTTCACAATATTCGTGGGTAAAGGCTTATTTTATTTATATCATGACAACCATTTTATGATCATTGTTTGTGTCTTTATTTATTTAATTAATAGTTATTAAAATTGTTATTCAAAAATTCAATTTTAAAATTAATTTCATAATTAGTTTGTTTTTAAAAATTGTTTCAGTAATGCTTTGATAGCAAAGAGGTTCAATACCACATTGCGTCGCCCATTTGGTTATTCAGAGTCAATGATGCTAGATATTAGTAATAATAGTATTGATGAAGATGCCCAATCAGTTACTAGTGACATGGGTATTGGTAGAGGTCAAAATATTCTGCGATCTGTTCGTGGAAGCTATGCGAGAGGCATTGGTGGATCTTATAGAAGGGGTTTTAGAGGAAGATCATTACATTAATTTTAAAATGTAGGCCCTATTATTTTTTTATATCATAGTTGTAAAATTGACTTCTCAGGCTGTACGTACAAAGTTACATCATTGTGATTAAAAATACTATTGTTACAACTATAATAAATTATAATAACTTTAAGTCAGGTTTGTACTAAAAAAAAAAAAAAGAAACTAGTAAGTAAGTATAAATATTTTTGTTCAATTCGAGAAGATAAACAATCTTTATAATATTGTTAATGCTACTGTGAGTTCTAACATTAATAAATCTGAAATTCTTTTGTGCTATCAAAAAGTATCTGAAAAATAGAAATAAAAACTTTCTAAAACACTGTTTGAAATTATTTTTGTTTATTTGCCAATTACATTTTCTTAAACTTGATTATGTACACATTTTAAAGAAATTCTCTCTTCTCAAGTTGTTGCTAGTAATTACCAGCTACTTAACACAATAATATTGGATACATGTCATACCGAGAAAATTTAAAAAAATCATTTGATTAAATGCATCAAAAAATGTCCAAGTATCAAGTAAATACAATTTCATATATAATAGACATAATAGCTGCATAAAATAAAGAATTAAAAAAAAATGCAATCATGTCGTAGTACAGAATTATTATTTCTTTTACAACACATTAAAGTCAATGTCGCTTTGTAACGTGATATTTTGTAGCTGCGTGTCTTAAAAATGACAATAATTAAGGCAATAAATCGTTTAAGATTAGATACAACCAATAATGCTTTTTTTAAATAGTTGATTGTTATTTATAATATTAATTACATGAATTTTAGTTTTCTTGACAAAAAGAAATACGATTAAATAAAGTTACTTATTGAAAAGTAAAATTATTTGTTATTGCATGACAAAAAATATATTCTTCATGTTACAAAATTTATTCTTGTGTAATTATTTAGAATTTATCTTTAGGTACTAAAAGTTTGCTTTACTAATAAGTTAATATACATTATTTGTAAAATATTTCTTTTGATTTATATATAAAAAAAGTATTTGGATAAAGAATACATTTTTATATTTGTTATGCAATCTTCCTTAAAGAAAGTACAAAATTTTATCTTCTAAAATTAAATAAAAAAGTTCATTATAAATAGCAAAAAGCTTACTATAATATATCAAGTTTCTCGGTATTGAATTATTCTCATTTTCCAAAGTGTTTTCTTTCATGAAAAATGAAAATTGCAATTTCTTTAAATCTTTTACAATAATTCTTAGGTCGAAATCGAGTGAAAAAAATGTAAATTACATTAAGTTTTCGTTTAAAAAAAAACTGAAATAATACATCTTGTCCCATAATAATTTTTCGGTCTCAGAACACGAGCTTTTTTTTCCAAATACCACAAAACAGATCTCAATCATAGCTATATAGATTTAATATTATCTACCACGCGCTTAACCTACACTTATTATTTACATAATTCTAATTTTTTTATATGCAGTTCGAATAATATTGGCAGTTTGTTAGCTCAAGTCTGCATTGGATCCATTATCTTTTCTTTTTCTTTCTTTTTTGATGTATAAAAAACAGCAAATTTACGTTCATAATTACAGCACAATCACGAGAGATCACGTGCACTAGATTTTATTTTTATCTGTGCTTTTTATTTGTCAAGATAAAAAATGCACTATTCACCATTGCACGATACTTGATTTAGATGTGTCAAACTCAACACTGTCAAGTATTATCGATTATACCACACATTCAGTTCTGTCTTTCACTTTTCTAGAATGATTCTTACACGTCAGTGGATGTACTTTTTTGTTGCTTCCACTCCGATATCCTTGCCTTCAATTCGTCCACTGAAAATAATAAACGAATTGTTTGAATAAAATGTATAATTTAGTTTTATCATAATTTATAGAAAAAAAATTAAAACATTAATTTAGAAATAGATCAAAACTTACTAGGCGCAAGCATATCTTCGCTAAGTGGTTGCCTACTGAAAGGATCAGTTGCGCTGTTTAATAGATGCCGTATAATAACGTCTTTATCCATGACGATTCCAGAAGGTAGTTTGACGGGTTCTTCCATAAGCGTACCCATTAGAGGATCCTTGAACTCATCGGGTGCGTCGTTATAGTCTTCCTCACGTGCACGATTGTCACTGGCGATTTGTGCAGCTTTCTCAGACAATGCAATGAATCGTTCAATTTGATCTGCTGATTTAATTGCCAACCTTTCCAACTTACTAGCTGCCTCCGCGAATAACTCTTTTGAAAACGACCTCTGCACCGAACAAAAGATTTACGTGTTATGTTTAAAGGTACTCAGTTATCTATACATATTTTACAATAACTAGTATTGGAAATTTTATAAATCTTACCTCATCACTAGCTAATGCAGCAGCGAACTTATGACAGTCGAGGTGCAAATAAATATCAACAATATGCCCAAGCAATGCCCTTGGTTCCCATCCGTATTTTTGTGGCTTTCTGACTTTAAGATTCTTGCACTTGGGTCCGCACAACTGCTGCAGATTAAAATTCAGCATGGCACTAAGTCTGCCTGCAAGCTCTGGTCGTAAAAACGGTTCAGTAATTTGTATCGTGAGATAGTGGAACATGGCAACGGTTTCCTTGGCGAGTGTTAAATGCGATCTAACTTGTCGCTCATCTGTGGCCAGTTGTCTCGTACGTGACTGCTGCTGCTCTTGTGGGAGCCTTGCCCAAGCTAAATGATCCGCCATGATCTCCTGCACTTCGTGTATTCGCTTAAGGGACTCCAGCGACTCGTCAAGAAGGAAAGTCGTGTCGTTCATCAACATGTTAATAAACTTAACGAATTGTTTACCATTGGAGCTCTCACGTATTATAGAAGTTCGATGTACCGGACTTTCCCACATAGATTTTAGAATGAGAGAAATGTGATAACGAATAAAGAATTTGTCGTAGAATTCAGACGATGAGCCAGTGGTCTCCACATCTGTATAGAACTTCATTAGATTTGAAGCAAGTAAGAGACTTGACAGTGGATGGGCCATTACTTGCTTGTATACGTTATCCGTCCTTCCCTAGAAAATAAAAGCGAGTACGGTTATTGTAAAACCTTAATCCTTTGAATGCCAATGACGAAGAATTGTGCAGATTTTTATATAACAAATCTTTATCACTGGCAGTTATAAATTGTCAAATAAAATAGTAAGAAGCAGAAACAACGGAATAAATGTATACCTGAACGCTTGCATTTATTACAAATAACACCTCGATCAGTTTAGCTACCAGATAAGGATTTCGTATACAGTCTTGAGCACATATTAGCACTAGTAACCAAGTGACGATAGTGGTGTCAATGTTATTTACCACCATACCTGGACTATACCTAGAAAGAGATAAATATGTTAATGCAATATCCCAACTTAAAAGATTTCTGTTGTATTTTGAAGAAAATGTATAGTCTTGTAGCTTAAATACTTACTGGAGCGTGAATAATAAGAATTCCGCAGTATCTTCGATGTACCATTCGGGCAGGGCAGTGAAAATTTTCGGAGTTTCGGACCGACAAGTTAATATATTCGTAAGATTATTGTCATATGCTAATTCATTAATGTTTTCAACGCCGGTCAACAATCTAAGCATAACCTCCGCTACTGAGGTATAGAAATGCAGTGATCTTCTAAGCAATGACGGATCGATTAGACCTGCATCGGCGCACGCCTTAGATCTTCCCAGTTTTTTCGCCTGATGCTTCCATCTTTTTATTAACTCCTTGTTTTGCATAGCATGGACTGAATCTTTCCATATAGATTCAGTGGCTTGCATATCATCAAGCATTTTTTGCAAATCGCGCAGAGCCCTTAATTTCTTCTGATACTTTTGGAGTGCAGGTATGAGGGCTATATGATGGCAGTGAAGCGTAAGGAACCAGCATTGCGTTGAAAAATTGGGTTTGGTCCAAGCATGCGAATTCTTCTCGAGATCCTCTAACCATTGGGTTACCTTGATGAAGGTAGGTCAAATTTTTACTCATTATTTCTTAGATAATAGATATTTATTATAAGGGTATAAGTTAATGCAGTTACTGAGTGCTTTTCTTTAGAATTTTCCCTCAGGTGGAAAGAAACATATTTAATATTTTGTGATCGTTTAAAGAAGAAAGAGGATTTCAGTTAGAATATCTTATTCTAAGTTAAAGATCTTATTGAATTAGTTTTTATTTATACCTCCTGTGAAGTTAGTTTTAATCTCGTCTCATTTTTAATGTCGATGAGTGCTTTCGGATGGAAGGGATACATCGAGTCTATCGATTCTAGTTTAATTTTCACGGATAGCATCTGTAGAACGGAGAGCAAGTTGAGAGAGAAACCATCGCCCGCCAATGAAACTTCTTCGGTCTGAATCTGGGTACGTTTCTCGTTGGTTCGAAGCAGAGCTGCGAGATATGCTAGAGTTGTCTCGCGGCAACTATTACTTGCGAGTACGGAGTGGAGCACCTTGTGTAGTGACAGTCGAATGCTTTCTAGCTCCTTTTGTAAAGTAAGAAGCATCATCTTATCGGTCGCTGAGTTACCACTGAAGAATTTTTCCGCTACCTGCAAATTAAATATTTCGATAATTTCTTAAATCATGATTATTTCGACTGACGTCTCGGAATGCATAAATATAATTTACTAAATACAAGCCAATGTTTACTTAAACTAAAATAGTACTAAGTAATTGCGTGAAGAACATTAAACTTATTATATTATTTTGGTTTAAGTAAATATTTACATACAGACAGTCTAACATTCATTCAAATAATTATAATTTTTTAGTGAGCAAAAACGAAATGCACATAGAGCACTAACAGTTTAGGATATCGATCATGAGGCCTATGGTGGCTCGGCAGAGCGATGGGCTCGCAATTCGGCCGGAGGACCCGGGTTCGAGCTCAAGTCTTGGCCAATTGGCACAAGCATCTCTGTCAAATATTAAATGTGCTTTGTTTACAAACCCACCGTAGACCTCCGTCGCTGAAAGTAAATAGTAAAAAAAAAGATAGAAAAAAGGGATACCGATCATAATAAGCTAGAAGCGTAAAACTACTATTAAACATAATAAAATCTAAATTAACTTTACATTATAAGCAATTAGTAGCATTGCATGTTTTTTCAATTTAGTGCCGATTCAAAAAATATGAAAAATACTCATATTCTTTAAATATAGTTCTAAGATGAGACTTGACATTTATTTATTTCTAACGCTTTGGCTGTTAATGTGCAACGACTTTCAGTCTCCTATTATGTATATATCAATTTTAACATAATGCAACTTCATTCAGTTATGTTAACGAATGAACAAGGTTCTTTATTGAACCTACCTTCGGTTGATCTTCATCAAAAATCGAAACTGACAGGAATGGTCCCAAGAAGGACGTCCTAGAGAGCTCTCTGCCTACAGCTGGAGACATTAGGTGGGGCAAGAACTGGACTTGGCTCGTTATCAATCTGCAAATGGGTCTCACGTTGCCATTGGGCCCACAGCGTATCTCAACGAGTTCCTCGAGTGCCTCGATAGGTCGCCTGTGGGTATTGCCAACAAGACTAGCGCGCTGCATCGACAAATAAAGACTTTGCAGGAGAGGCGTAAAAATACGATTGAACGCTTCGGTGTTTGTGTGGGTGCGGACGACAAGCTCGTGCAAGAAACCGCGAGGTAGAGTCTGCGAGAGTACGAACGACAACAGTGGCGATTTGTGATCTTGACCGGACTCAGAAGGCTGGCAACCAGGCAAATGGCCTTGAAGCACCAGACTCGCGTGTTGAACGCACTGAGCACGCAATGTAGCTAGTACATCGGAGAGAGGAGGTACACTTGAACGCTAAAATAAGACAAAAGATTTGCATGAAATACATAATCAAAAAGAACGACTCTATCTATTATTTGTTGAATGTAGATAAAATAATAAAGTATCTTGATTAAGAGGATGTGCTATAGACGAAAAGATTCCCTCCTTATCTTGTTCTTGCATTTAACGAAGTATATAAAGGTAGAGACTAATTTTTGGAAAAATTGTCTGTCATTATCTCAGTAATGATGTAAACATTAAGTGGTTTCAGTTTCAGGAAAATTCATCTACAATTCACTAAGATTTATGTCGTCGAAATTTCCGGAGATAAAAATAACTGGACAAAGTTTTTTTTTTCAAAAATTAATCTCTAACTTTATATATTTCGTTAAATGCAAAAACCAGTAAGGAAGATCTTTCCGACTATAGCACACCTCAAAGCAAATTATATAAATTTCAGAGACTTTTTTTTATAAGAATAAGAATATATTGTATTTATATACTTTGCCCACAATACTTTAAATAAATACTGATTTGACTATCTTTGCTGATTATCTTAAAAATGATAAAAATATTAGAGAAATATTATTTTCTTGCAGTCACAGTGAAAGGATTTAGTAATTTTCTTTACAAACCTTTGGATGATTTCTTTCTTCAATAGCGACCCGTGAATAAGAATCTAATAAGTATATTAGATTTTTTGGGTCTGTACATTGAGCTGCATGAGGTATAACTGGACTTAACATTGGACTGGTTTGGCTATTTGGACTGTCTTGGCAGTCTAAAGATACATCTACAGCAATGTCTTTCAAAGGATCTTCACCACTCGCAAATTTGAAAAGAACTTCCATTATTGCTTGACTGGAAAGATCAACAACATCATTGCTGTTATATTCTGCTACGATTTTAGCAGTATCAGGAAGGTATATTGTACCCTCTGTTGATACTTTCCATGACACAGAAAGTACTCGTGATATAACTGAGTGAACCTGTTCTTGTGTTACCTCAGCAGTACTAGAACTTGTTGTCTATAACCCACCAAAATTTATTAATTAGTTATTGACCTAATAGTAATAGTTTTAATGTAGTCAAAAGAAAATGATAAAATCATGTCTTTTTTTTGATATTTTTTGAATTGAATAAAGAAATTTATATTTGTTTTTGTAGAACATGCTTTGTTTTGTAGAATATATTTCAAAACAATAAAAGCAGTATTTTCAAGAATTCTAGACTTACTCTAGATCTTGGTGCAACCTCTTTGCGATCTGAGTCTTCAACTTCCATATTTTCTATACCAGAATCAACATCAACACCTGAAAAATTGAATTGCTTTTCACAATTGTCCTCCACTTCCATCGGTGCCTCATCTGGTTCCACCGGTGCCTCATTTTGTTTCATTGGTGCCTCATCTTCTTTCATTGGTATCTCATCTTGTTTAATTGGTGCTTCTTTAGCAGGAGGCTGTAGTGTATTCTTTGATGATGAGGATAATACAGGAGGAGGAGGTCCTCGGTATGGAGCAACTGCTGGCCTTGCTGCTGCATTACTGGAGATAATAAAAGCTCCATTCTCTGGAAACATGTAAGGTGAACTGCTGGGAGTAGCTAGACGAGCTAACCGTCGACGTCTTATCTGCAAAAATACATTAACTATTGTATAAAAAAAGTTTTTTTTATTTAATTATAAAACTATTGATTGAAAATAGGCCTTTGATGAGAAGCAAATTTCTATATGACACACAAAAGTATTGGCACACATATAGCTAAGAATGCCACCTGTTAAAATGGGCCACAAGAACTTGGCCAAGTCTCTTGCTATAACTAGTGAATGACTGAATTAAAGTTCATTCTTCTAATATAAAGCACAACTAACTTTTTATTGAACAGTATTATATATTAACAGTATATTAATTCATTCTCATTTCGACAAAATAAATAGAATTAAAATGATAGTATTTTTTAATAGTCACATATCTTATAGTAAAACAAAAATGAGAAAAGTTGCCAATATTGGTGTAGTGGCGTATATTGCACTTGTAGCCTTGAAAAATGCTCCGAACAAAGGCAAACAAAGTAAAACAAAATCTTAAAAGGGAAGCTATTTTTAACATATACGATCTTAAAAGCAACAAAGAAAGTACATCTGGAATGCATCCCGTACTATCTCACTGTATTCATAGAAAATATATATTCTTAAAACATAGTAATCCTACATAAAAAGCATTTTCATCTATAATAAAAGACGATGACAACAATGGTTGCTCCAAAATCGAGATATTTAAAAAATTTCAGTTATCAATATAAGGCCATTAAAGGGATTCTGAACAGCACACGAGTCATCTAAGATGGTGTGTTTATTTTTTTTTACCTTTCAATACACAAAAGACCTACTCGAAGCATCAACGTCAACGTTTCCCCCGTAGGGGGCAGTTACGGAAAGTGAAAGAAAAAGAAAGACGATGCGTTGATTTGGCAAAGCACACGATCCATTCGAAACTTGTTTCTCAAAAAAAAAAAAAAAATAAGTCAGATAAGGCATTGAAAGGTGCCATTTAAAAGGATAAGGCTCACCTCTTCTGGATTGAGCTCGCTCATGTTTACTCGGGTGTGTGGTGCGACGACGACGAAGGTGATGTACACACGACGATACTTCCCACGGGAATGACAGGTTTGTGCAGACCACAAACGCTGTCTCACTCACGGCAGCAGCAGCAGTAGAAGCAGCAGCTCTCTTTTTCCCCCTTGCGGCCTTTCCTTTCTCTTGCTTTCTCTCTATCTCCGTCTCTTTCCGACTTTCCTCGTCGACGCTCTGTAGTCGCTCACTGCAGCTACAGCTTTTTTTCTTCTCCTCACCGTCTAGTTATCCCTGCAATAACCGAGATCTACGCTCCAACTGCTGTTATACCTACTGTTGTGCGCAGGAGAGAGAACTATAGAGGTAGAGAAAGAGAGAGAGAGAGAGAGAGAGAGAAGAAAACGGTCTCGTGCGTTGTTGCGATATACAAACAATAAATATCGCATGGGGAGTTGCGAAGAAGACGAATAGCGTATATATATTGCGACGAAACGTCCTTCTTGAAGCTGGAGATTGCGTCGAACGTGGAAGAAAAGAAATGCTCTACATTTGGCTTCGTTTAAAACCCGACTCCCTTTCCTCTCCAAACTATGCCTTGCTAGTGAGCAGACACCACTGCCGAGCAGTATATATATATTATACTATCTCTCTCTCTCGCTCGCACTCCAAAGAGTTATGAAAACTGCAATGCTCTCCTTCTCGCTCTTGCGTATATCGCGTCTCTCTCTCTCTCTCTTTCTTTTATGGGAGGGGAGCCCTTCAAAACAGCTGAGCAAGTCTTGGAGCTTCGCCAAAGTTCGACGAATTGTAAAGGCGCGGACACGTTCCCGCACGTAAACGACGATTAACGAACGATAGTCGACGACAACGACGAGAATGATAATTTTTGTCAAATATGCTTATACACTTATTACATTATGCCAATATGCGATATAAATGATAAATGATAAAGTTTGTCAGCAATATGACGTTTTGACGTCACAAGCTGATATACTAATATATTGCGGTAATTGTTTATACTAATTATAATGTATATATACTCCAAATACAACTGGGTATAACATAACTGTAAGAGTCTTTATAAGTTATCAGTCTATTGGACCTCAATTATGTATCGAAATGAGGAATACTATTCTTCATCAACCTAATTTTTTATTTTCTGTTTACTTTTATAGCTATCTTGTTCCTTTATAATTGAATAATTGTTTTGGATTTACATATGATCTGTAAAGTTTGTTTAAATAATAAAATTTGAATTTCTTTACTTCACGAATGTAAACAAGGCCGAGTTGATTTCATCCTTAGTGCTTAATACTTCTATGGAAGTGAAATCTTGATTTTCAATCTCTCCCTTAAAAGGAGTCAATTCTTATTTTAATTTAAGAAAAATAAATACTTTTCTGTACTTTAACAAATGAGGCTGTCCATATCTGTCCACAATAAACTTGAAGGGGAAACGTACGAAACTTGCACCACTTATCATCTATACCGTAAAAGATGGTTTAATTAAAAAAAATTAACCCTTTTGAAGGGAAATACATTAAAATAGGTCTGGAGAATTACGGACAGATTAGACAGACACTAATGTTCAATCAAACTATCAACTTTCCCTTTAAGAAATGGGTAAATTTTTTTAAAAATAAATTCATTCTTTTAACTTCGTTTTGCCATAGATTTAAAACACATTTTTTTAAACTATGAGTCGCACCGCTCTTATAGATATTGACCAATGAGAGGTGAATACACTTAGCTGACGTCATTGTCAATGTGATCACATGACCTATAGGAATACCTATGCTCCGAAAAACCAAACTCCACGATCCGCAGTCCGCTGTCTGCTCACTCCACTCCGCTCCGCTCCTCGTGACTATGCGTGTATCAAAACGTCAAATTGACAGAAAAGACTCATTCTCATTGGAATTTGGAAGTCCTACAGAAGCCTAGCCACGACATCTGTAAGCAAGTGGGCAAACCTACAAACGTGCAGCTGCGCTGAGCTCTTGGTTGAACGCTTTTACGTTTCAAAGACGAAGCCGATTACTTACCGAATGCCCATTGGCTTTCCTCATATAACATAGGTCAGCTAGGTCAGTAAGGAATATTTACCCAAAACTCTGTGCGCCATTGTTGTATCTTTCGTGTACCGTACATGCGTTTCACACGAAACATATACCTACCTAATCTATTCGACTAGAACTTGCTGGAAAAGTGGATTGTAATAAAGTGAAACGAAAAATTTTTCAATAGCTTAAGAATTTAACGTAGTAAGATCTTTCTGTTGTCAAAGAACAGAATTTTGGAGTTCCGTTTAACTGTGAAGATAAAAGCTAAGAAATCATGTCGCTTTTTGGTTCATTGATGGGTGATTTTGAGGACGATCCTTTTTTTGGGTAAGTTCATTCATCGATTTTTCTTGAAAACCTAAATTTTCGATAATTTATTGCTTTCAATGCTTGAAATTAAAAGTATATTACGTGCGGCTGATGTCGTTTGATGGTATAAGGTTGATTGCCAAATGGATGAGGGCCGTAGGTATATGCATATTGCAGCATTTTATATAAAATAATCCTTTCACGTCAAAACGAGATTTTTTTCACAAGTCAGTCGCTTATCCAGTATAAAGTTAATCATTACTATAATTAATTTACATGAAAAGTGACTGTTATCTGTATTATGGTCTGAATGATGATACAAAACTGTTTCTATGGAAGTCAAGTACAATTATACCTAATTCAATTGTAAAAGTGTTTTCAAACAAAATTCTAGTTTAACCTGCATAATAAATTAATATAAACATATTAAGCAAGTGAATCGTACTTATTTATAGGTCTCATATGCAGTCAATGCAACGCATGTCTAGCATGATGAATACAATGTTTGCCGATCCTTTTGGATTAATGGGTCCGCCAGCAATAATGGATGGTGGTCATTTTCAACAACCCAGAATGATTCAAGCAGGTGGAATGCAGATGATGCCTTTTGGATTTCCACCTATGCCATCTTTAAGCATGGGTAGAATGTTCACCAATTTGGTAAATATTCATTTGTATTTATATTTATAGTTAGGTTAAGTTATATCAATATTGTAGGATGCAGGTTGAGATATTAAATATAACAAAATTTTTATATAATTAACATTAAAGTCAACATTTAAATAATTATGTTCTACCTTATCTTGTTGGTTAAGAAAAATAGTTATAATATATAGTTATTAAGATAGAAACTTACATATCTCAAAGATTCATTATTTATTTTATTTTTCATTTTACATCATAAATTATTAACTAATAATTGAATTGCAGGAAAACATGAACCAAAATCCAAATTGTCATTCCTTTACTAGCAGTTCCGTTATGACTATGACTAGTGGTTCTGATGGACGTCCACAAGTTTATCAAGAATCTATGTCAACACGGACTGCACCTGGAGGGGTTAAAGAAACAAAAAAGACTGTTTCTGATTCACGCACAGGAACACGAAAAATGGCAATTGGTCATCACATTGGAGAAAGAGCTCATATTCTTGAACGCGAACAGAATTTGCATAGTGGTGATCGAGAAGAGAGACAAGAATTTATTAATCTTGAAGAAGGTATTTAAATATGAATTGGCCATTTTGTTTTTATAATTTTATACAATAAATGTTTTACTATTCTCAAACTGGTGCAAAAACCAAAATTTTTAGTATTTGATTTACTTTAGATTACAATTATTTAATAATTACTATATTTCACTGTATTCTGTAGGACAAAAATTTTTTTTTTATTTCTTATACTAATTATGTAGATTTAAAGTATAGTACTATTAATTTGCACAATTAAATTATAAAAATTAATTTTTGATTTATTTCTGTTTTCAGAGGAAGCTGAAACTTTCAACAATGAGTGGGAGACAAGAATTAAACGATCATCAGCTGGTGCAATTGAAGCTCCTCATTCTTATAGATCACATAATCCTTACAGCAGAGGACAGCAAGAACATAAGCAACTAGCTTTACCGAGTACAGTACCACCAAGGTTAGTAAAAATTGAAATCCATACTATTCAATTATGATTAACTATACAGCCTTTATGCAAAGGCTTATAAGGTAAGCAAATTATTATGCATCTTTTTTCTATATTAAAAATTTGACTGTATTGGTACTTTGGTTATTGATTGAGATTTTATCGAGTGATGAATTTTAAATTCCTAAATTAATATTTGCTCAATGGATTCAAGAAATTAAGAAACAAAAATCATGGAAAAAGAAATTTTAATTTTTTAATTTTTTGACTTATGAACAAGAATGAAATTTACAATTTTTGTGGTTTTTTTTAATATAAAAAATCAAAAGTATGAATAAAGACTTTTTTGATCAAGTTCAGAAATAAATTTATAGTTTTGAACTTATTAAATAATTGAGCAAATATAGATACATGTGAACAAATATGCAATTTTATTCAAATTCTTAATTATCAAAATACATTAAAAGGAATGCAATATGGTTATAAAGATATATTTAAAATGTAAAAAAGTCAAAATCAAATTATTTTCTTTTTGGTTAAAAAACTCAGTGTTTATATTTGAGTTTTTATAAAGGTGATAAACAAGAGCTTTATATTGTTTCTGTTTCTGAACTTCCACTCATCTTAATCTTGTTAAAAGGTCATTTTAATATATTACTTAGATCTCGAAATTTCCAACTTTTGTTTCTTAAAAGACATTGAAACATATCAAGTAAAATAATAAAAAATCTGACCTCGAAAACTTTCACATATTTGTTTATATGTATACAAGGCATGAAGAATGATTATAGTAAAAAATTATAGATTATAGTAAGTAGATTTAGCAATTAGTTTTCACTCTCAGAATATTACCTCTATTTTTTAGTTTCACTTTTATTATTTTCTTCTTTTTCTGTTCTTTTATTTATATTGACACTTTGTCAATGGTCGATGCACTGTATAGTAGTCGGCAATCTAGAAATCTCTCATCAAGAGCAATAGCCTCGCCTAGGCGAGGGATAAGACCTGCACTTTCTTCTAGAACAAATAATGCAACCTCTACCTCGCGGTAAGTCTCCTAATGTTGCATAAATTAATTTTTTTATTTTTTATTGCAATTGCATGAACTTATCCACATATAGTATTAGAAGCACGCATACTAATTCATTCCAAATTCATTGTGGCACAATAGTGAATAAAAATTATAAATACAAGGAATGTTTATATTTTATCTATCTATGGTATTAAAATCGATTATACCGCACTCATAAGTACTTACAAAGTTTTCTTAATTTCATCTAAAGTAATTTATGTTAAAATGCTTATTTCGTAACATAAAAGTCGCAGCGATTTAAGGATTATTAAATTAATTAATCATTATTTTGAAGTAGAGCGAACTAATCAGTACCGAAACACAGCTTTAAAAAATTGTTGCATAATTCTTAATTAATCATGTCTCGCAAATTCAATATTAAATATTTCCTTAAAGAATTGATGGAAAATTTAAGTGAGCATAAAGTACAATTCATGTTTAAAAGACGTATTTTTAAATTCCAGTTCTCTCTTAATATTATTATCATATTCAATGATAAATTTTAAATTATCGATATTGAATCTGTTTCGGATACCTAATTTTATAATACATTGGGTAACTTCGAAATTCGGTACTATTCGAAAATAATTTTTATTTACAATATTTCTTAAATTTAACTTATAGATACATAGACGCACATATAATATGTGTAGAGTGACACAAGAGAACGGATGCATCCAAATAATTTTCAGAATGGAGTTATTGTAGAAAATGGTCCAAACGAAAGTTGTTTCTGTCCAAATGGCCTATCAACTGTTGAACTTCAATTTTGAGTATGATCTGAATTTTCAAAGTCATTTCAAATCCCATCTTGAGAAATTATTCGAGTGTATCCACACTTTTACTTCACCCTGTATATGCATCTATTATTAAATTAAATCAAATTCCAATTTAGGCTGATAAGCCTTAATAAAGTAAAATTGACTATCTTTGTGTCAGACAAGCAGTTAAAATTTCATGTTTTCGAACATTCTCATCTAAATTTTCGTAATCCCAGAAAGGCGGTTATTGTGGTCAAGGTAATCGCGACGTTTCGACAACAGAAAATATGATAAAATCCATTTGGCGAAGAGTCCCTCGAAATGATCGACTGCTCTATACAGATATGCTGTACCATTCCGTAAAGCTCGACTCGAAGTTTTCGAATGGGTTAATAACCGACCATACATATTCGCATGCTTTCTTCTGCCGCTCTTGCCCCAAAATAAAAACAAAGAACGCGAATTTACTGATCCAGGCTCAACGGCTAATTTTGTTTTTAAAATTCTTACGTCTTTTGATGAAATGTCTCAGTATCCTTACATCTATCGGTATTAATTCTTTATTATATATAAATATTAATTTTTTTTTATTAAAACGTGTTGTGCCAGGAAAAAAAAGACAGAGGATGAAACGTCATTTTAACGCAAGAAATCTTGCTTTGTAAAAGTAAAAATAATGGCGAAAACGTAAATTACAGTATAATTTTATTCATTCTACTGTATGATTAAAGTCCGTGATTAAAGTTAATGCAGCAGAGAATCAAATTATCAACGTGTAATTTCTTATTGCTGCAATGACCTAAAAGTTCACTTTCTGCAGAACGTTAGAGAGGGAGAGAGTGAGAGTCCTTGTCGTGTATTCTTTGACATTCCGCCTCTATTGACAAAACTTATATATCCTTTCAAACTTGGATGTGCATAATATAGGTATTTGCTCGGGTATTTGCATCGCAGCAGGCAAAAATGTCGCTTCGTTTTTCCGCGGATTTCGATGGCTAAAAATAAACGTGATTATTCGCGACAATATACTATAAGCGTGATAAGGTTGAGCGAACTTTCGATGGGGAAGGAACCTTGAAGATAAACCGAATGCGGGTTTTTTCCCTCCTCGCCTTCAACTAAAATCAATATTTGGCCTACATTAGGACAACATTGATTATTTTTTCAATGTGCCGAGGGGAAAACCCTCCAATTCAGCTCGAAAATCCTTTGGCTGACTGCCGCGCCAAATTCACGATACAAATATAAGCTTCACAAAATATAATTTCTAATTTAACAACTGTTTAAGCTGTTTTTATTCAAACTTATCATTTCTAATAAGTTATATATCACAAGAATATTACGAGTTAAAATAATCATTAAATAAGAAAAATATATATGCACATATTGAAATATTGTAGGTCAAATAAATAGAGACCATAAGGATAATGAACTTATAAAATTAAAAAAAAACATGAATCGGAAATATTTGAGACTTTAATTATACTTTAGTTTTATTTTTCGCGAGTACTTTAAATACAATACCTAAGAGCTAAAAAAAATGAATCTCTATGCCGGAGAAACTTTATAATTTCTGCTTTATGCAAGTAATGTTTGCATGCAACCAGTAATCGCTATTCTCATTATCTCTAAGTATACATATATTTATCTATACATTTGTAAAAAAGGACTGAAATTGGTATGGAATATCTTGTCTTATGTGTATTGCAGGTACAGCCACAAATAATTACATGTAAAAAGCATAGTACGCGGTGACGCTTGCGCATCGTAAGTACTTGCATTACGTTTACACCGATTTTCATCAATTATAGTAGAATGTACCTAAATAAGCTAAAAGGTGTCCACTGTGTACCGATAAGAATCTTTGCTATCATTATTTTTGTTCTTTTTGTACAACAGTTATCTTCTAACGTTTGTCTAGAGCAAGCCTCTGATGCTGTCCATGAAGGGGTTCAGTCGGCACTTGCTGACAATTTTGTTGTTCACGGATAGCCTCATATGGATTATGTAATGCTACGATTAAAGAGAGTTAATTAATTGGTTTTTAATGGCAGTGAAAGATCTTGACGTTGAGTGCTATCCTAAGCTGTACCTGATGTTTTCCTGTTTTACAAAATGTATCATAACTAGCATATACGTGTGAAGCTATATTTAACAGGTTGAGGGTTGCTAATAACAATTTTCTGAACGGTTTTTGCAACCTAAGATGCGACACGAGAAATTCTCAATTAGGTAATTTTTCGTAACATCGATTCAATGATATTTTCGTACTTACGGCTTGCAAAGGTTTGAACAAGTTGATGCACTAATTATATATTAAGCCTTACTAATGAGAATATATATGCTGTCAGAAAATTTAACTAGATTATATTATTCCCAATTTACGTGCAGTCCGTGTGAATGACGTTTTAAAACAAAATCATTATTTAATTAACTCGCGAGTTAATTGAACAGAAGACTTTTTTGCCAGTATAATTCTTTTCATCCACGTTAAAAACATTAGTTTCGACATTTCTGAACGCCGTCTTTTTTTTTAAATGAACGGTTCCTTACAAATATATGGATAATGCTGATCTTAAAATATTGCCGTTAATCTTGTCAAGCATCGCAAGTCTGCGTAAACATAAAACTGTTATCTGAATCAAGTCAAATTTAAATGTCGTTTCGACAAACATATATATAATACACCAATGCTTGTATTGTGCTTATAACACCAAAGCTGCGTAGTTCACTGAATGTCACATTACAATAATTTTGTTTATATCATTTTGTCGCTTACGATTTAAAAGTCGACTTGGCACTTACTCGAACATATTAAGCATATACGCTGTTTGCAAAAATCACAATTGCGAGCGTACGCAGACTGTTCTAAAAGAGTTTGCCGTGTATATAACGCTGTTTGCTTTCGGGTTAAATTTAGAACAGTTAGCGCGTGGAAAAGCTGCCTCGGATTTTTGCTTTATACATATAAGAACGACTTTCACGAAAACTCTGAACCTGTTAATATGAAACAGCTAATTCGAGCGCATCGTCATCATCATCATCATCATCCTTCTGCAGCGCATAAAAAAATAACCTTTGCATTAATTCGACAACTTCCTCGTATCCAATGGACTCTAAATACTTTGGAGTTAGACATTGTCCAAAGTATTTCAGAGTCAGTCCGAATCACTCGAGCATACCGAGTCTAAAAAGAAAGAGTCTCACAATAAGAACGTCATTATCTGTTTTCTCATTCAAGATCCGCCGAGAGTACCAGTACCAGTACCACTACCAGCTCGAATTCCAATAAAACTCAAGAGTCGCCGGAGAATTTGTCAGCCACTAGGAAGCGTGAGCGTACGCCGGATCCGGAGGAGGAGGTCGCTACTCATAAACGCCACTCGGGAGGAACATCGTCGACAGCCGCAGCTCGAGCCGATGACTAGAAGGACAACAATAACAATTGGACAGTTCGCGTCTCCGAGGATTTCACTTCTTCTCGACTTCGGCTGCCGCTTATCGATCTGTTCTTTCCTTTATCCGTTGCGATCGGGTTTATTTCGAATCTCCTTTACTTTACGGACACGCATGGGGCGAGGCAAATATTTTCTCGAACGTTAAAATTCAATTCTGGGGGAGTGAGAAAGTTTTCTCGATCGAAATGGAACTTTAACTGTATCACTGCACGCTCTGAGTGCAAAGTTTAACGAAGAAATTGTTAACGTTATTTTTCCCTATGTTCAGGGATTTTTTTTTTTTTTTTTAAACCTAACGGAGAGAATATTTGTCAATTGGTTAGAATTCTTTTATCATTTGCGCCGCGTCGCATTTTAAACCCTATAGAGTTCTTTATAAAAGTTTGCTGTGTTTGACGAAAGACATTGCTCTAGAACGTATACATTTATGTATATTTTCATGAAAGTATTGATCCGGTATAGACGCGCTAATATTTGCATTACACAATAGGTCTTAACTGAATTAAAGGCAAATGCAAATTACGCAAGGTTATTGAGTTTTGAGAATGTATTGCAAAGTCTCTTTTTAAAGTGCTGATGTAGAAACTCCACGTGTCCATTTGAACGACGCATACGAGCATAATTACTAAATTGCTTCTATGTAGTTTACACACCAAGTATTTAGATATTTATGCGTTCTCAAGATTCTGCGTATTTTTCAAAGTGTCTCAAGGCGACGCTAGTTTAAAAGGAATATCGTGCGATATAAAGTATTGCCAATCTCAACGTATAAAGTGTATATTAAATATAATTTTTAAAGATTTCAATGCTCCGGCGCATATTTCCATGTAAGAATCGTTATGTTATATTGATTTTCTTATTCTTTCACGAGTTACAATCATTATAGAAATGACTTATTTTTGCTAGTATTGTAGTGACAAGAATGAGTATCAACTCAAACGTAATGAAAAACGTTTCTTTAGGTAATTTTAATTTCATTTATAATTTTAAGATACATAATTGAAATCAACTTGATGCAATTTTGCAATGATTGTGTATGTATTAGCAAATTTTCAATGAGCACGGTGTTTGGTGAATTTCGAAACTGTAAAGTATGTGTAAGTTGGGGAATGTTCTGTATCTCTGACAAATGCTGAATGATGCACAAGTTGAATATTATTTTCATTTACATTATCAATGCGCTATAAGGAGCAAGTCGTAGGTATAAATGTGAATATATAACCACTCATGTAATTTATAATGGTACAATAAAGTAAAATAAAAAAAATGCAATATTTAACGGTGTTGTCTTAAATTATTCAGGATGGAGGGTAAAGGTATAATGAGTAATAACAATAATCAATATTTTGCATTTTTAATTTTATTTCATAAAATAAAATTTACAGGATATTTTTAGACAAAATTATAAAAAGCATTTGATTGGAACATGAAATTATTATTAATAACCATGTTAACTAAGAACTAAAATTACTCAAGTAAACAAAGTCTAGACAGAAATAATTATAAGAACGTAGTCAAGTGAAACTATCGTCAATTTTTTTTAAAATAATTTTTAATGTTGAGAATTACTTGAATGGTTTTAAGAAAGTAAATGAGCGTATAAAAACAAATGATAATGCTTGATTAAACAGTAATCGTAGCGATTTAGTACATGTTCCCTTGCACCAGTGATAAAAGTTGAATAAGAAAAAAAAATATTAAAAATCGCAGTAAATAATAGAAAATAAAAGTAAGAGGAAAGCTAGCAAAGAAAAGATAAGGCATGACGTTTTCTTTACACCCTACTGGGTGCGTAAACGTGTGTTAATTATCTTTCGCCAAGGTGTTGATTTTAGCGTTGATGGCAAGTATTTGCTTTATGAATGGCGTGTCATAGAGAACAGTCGCCAGTGCGGAGAGCAATTCTTTGAGGTTCTCTTGCGACATGCACATCTGTCGAGCACATTCCACAATCATTTCCGTTTCTTTATTGTCAAGATCGATCTGTAAAAGAAAAGAATAACAAACATAAGTGGCTGACTCATCCGTAAAAGGAAAAATTTCTTTGAAAATGTTATAGGATAGCGTCTTGTAAACAAGTCAAAGAATATTTTATATAATTTTAATGGTAAATAATGCACACCTTATTGAGGTCGTAGAACTTGCTAAACGGTATCTTGAGCCTCTTTTTCTCCCGATTTGTCTGATAAAAGATGTTAAAGGTCGGCGATTCCATGGTGACTTGAAAGTAAATACCCCCTACCAGGTGTCCCTTGCAGTCTCTGGCCAGTAAACTCCTATAGTTATAAACTAGGTTACGTCGCTCGGTGACGTCGATGGCAGTTAGGTATGGCCTTGCCACATAGATGAGAGCGACCTGGGAACGCTCTAAGGCACTGGGACGAGTTTTCCTCTCATGCCACTCGACGTAGTCGGGATCCTTCTGGCAGAGCGTGTAATTGTACTCCTTCTTGCCCTCGGCATCGTCCGACTGACTGAACCAACCCGTATGGGGATAAAGTTTATCCGCCATAACGGTGATGACGCGAGCTACGTGATAGCCGGGATCCAGGAGCATTATTCCCCGACGCTTGTTGATCTCGACTTTCAAGCAGACGAGCACGTGCTCCTTCTCGCCACTGTCGGCGGCCGGTGGACCACCAACGTAGCTGGCGATGTCGCCTATGGTCTCCTCGCAGGACACCAGGTAAAGGCCACTCGCGATACCGGGGAACTTTTGGTTCAGGCTGCAGAGTCGGCGCAGAAGCTCGAAACCAAGGCCGACGCAAGTGTGACGCTCATTGACAATGAGGGGTTGATACTTCCGATAAAAGTGCTCCAAACTACTCTCTCCGCTCTTCTTGAAATCCCTGTAGAACCTGGTGGACGAGGGTCAAAGTTTTATACATATGTATATACGTATAAATAAGTCAAAATTAATTAAATCGATAGATGTGAATCTACTAGAAGGGTCCACCTTACCTCAAGACATTGTCGACCGTGTCATAACGACGCTCGCGGAGCAATCGCTGAGTTTCAAGTTCAACGCTGCTTGCTAGTTCCTCGTACTGTTCAACCGTATCTACGGTCAGGGTTGGCGACTCGTAGTGGCCCCAGACCGGCAGGGGTAGCGGTGCACCCCTGATCCAGGGACCACGTGCCTGCCCCTGCGGCTGGTACCACACATCTGCCTGTTCGAGTCAACTCGGCCACTCGCTGCCCCATCGACCAACCGTTGGCACGTAGCCATGCTCATCCCTGCAGCTGCTTATTGGCTCCACAGGGCTCTCACCGTCTTTTTTAATCTTCTCTCGCTCTGTTCAATATCAAAAAATCTCATATTTAGTACATATATATATATAGGTAAATACGGAGGTAAATGTTTGCGCACTTATTGGCTGGCCCGATTCGCGACTCACTCGGCCCCGATAGCGCGCCTACAGAATCGATGCTCCTACTCCAATTATGTCGGAGCCAAATCAATCCTTGACGGGGAGTGTTTAGCAAAATTATTCTTAATTCAGAGTATACAGTCTAGTCTGTGCTATCGAGGCCAGCGAGTTCGCGCACGTAAGAATCAAAGTAAACTAAATGGGTTTACAAGAGGGAAAGAGAGAGCGCACGTGTTCCCTTCGTCTAGTTCTCTCGGCCTTGAAGGCAGGCAGTCGCGCGCGCGCTCGTGTGCCAGAAACCAAGTCGATATACTTATAGCAAACATATATATGTACGCGTTCGTCCATATCTCTGCGGCCCAGCTTTAAAGTCCCGATCAACGTTGATGATACATGTCCGCGATCGAATTTACCGAAGCTACCGAGAAATACCGTGACAATGTTATAACGGGAGCCATTCCCTCTCCCCCGTACTATGCGCGACCCACATGCCAAGCCAATAGTTTGTTTACATCAAAACACGACGCGCTCCGAAACGCGAGAAGCTGTAAGCCCATTTAAAGGTCCCATTACGAGAGGGAGCACTTTGCGTGTTCTAGCTCAAAAGGCTCTGCATACTTTACGTAATGCGATTTCGTGGAAATCAATTCTTATACGAGCATTAATTGGCTGTGTGTATATACGTATGTACGCCCGCGTCGGGTGGATAAAACCCGAAAAGTGCGTGGGTATAAGCTTTAACTGTGACGGATGACGTGTCCACGCGAGGGCGGACCTATATATACGCCCGACTTCCCAAGAACATCAACTCGGCCCGTATGAATGCGCGCGTGCAAGCGGTATAACGCGTGGGTGCGACAAAAGGAGAGAGAAAGAACGTGCGACGCTCTTTTTCTCTCTTCGCTGGTATTTCGACGCTCTTTGATGTGTGCGGTACATCCGGTCTGGCGTCATTACGTAAGCACGCCCTCAAAAATCCACGGCTTGTCTCCCCCTCCCGCCCCCCGGATAACCCGCAAAAAGGACAAAGACTCTTGTAAACCTGCGAAATAATGTGTATATAGGATAAATACTGTGTGCATTACTCACCCATACAATGAGCGCACCAATCAAATAAAAACTTGTCCCTCTTGTAGCTTTGCTGAGGTGCGATCGTGTCCGAAGTCCAAGCTGAACTGAGGAGTGGAAGCGCGAGCGCAGCTTATGTAGACGCGCAACCGCCATCCGTTGAGTTTCCCCCTCCCCACTCAAACCTCTCCCTCTTTGCGCTGGTTCCTCTCTCCTCTCTCTCACTCTCTCTCTCCCTCCCTCTTTACTTCGCCATCACCTTCGTCCTGCTAACCGACACTAGATTATAGCGTAAAAACACACGCATACGACAACGCTGCATCGATGTATGTGTGTAGCTCGCTCGCGCGCGCGGGGAAGCCAGAGCTGAGAGCGCCAATTACGGATTTTTAAAGGCCGAGTCTGCATCATATAATCCGCCAAGTGCGCGATCAGCTGATATATGCATGCACGTCTTTCGTCGATGTGTCTGTGGAGGTGCGCGTGTATCGCGTATGCGAATGCGAGAAACATATATCCAAGTGTGAGTAAATCATGTACTGCCAAGGTCGAGACTCGAGACGTTGCAGAACGGGGATGTTCCGGAAAGTCCGTCTTGAGCCAATGATCGCTCGCTCCCTCTATAAACATATACACATGTTATGCACGGCTTGCGCTTTTTGCCGTTTGTAAACAACAGCTGTTTATGATTCTTCGCCTTCTCTTTTTTTTTCCTTTCCTTCTCTCTTTTCACATACTTCGGATCGGAGCGCATAGGTATAAGCCCCTGCATACTTGAATCTTTTTTTCTGACTAAACTTTCTCTCTGATGTCTCGCGCTCCGTCTCGTATATATTAGTTGCGTGAATATCTATATTGAATGGTTGAATGTGTGCCTCTGGCGGAGGTCAAGCCCCTCTCCAAAATATTTCTCTCTTGTGTACAATGCACACACAAAACAAGTACCTATATAGACGTCTGTATTGATGTTGTGACGATGTTATCGATGAAAATACAGATTAACGTTTATCTTTTTCAGAACTTGTGCATATATTGCTTTTAGCCCAATGCACACATGGGACTCGTACGAAAAAGTATATAATACGCAATTACGTTGTGTAACTACGAATGATATATCCATTACTCGTATGTCTCGCGATCTGACGCACACACACAGACACATGCACACAAACACACATCCACACAAGCGTGTACACACGCGAAAGAAATATAAAACTCGATACTGCTCACGTTCCCAGAATCAACGCATATTCGTATCTACTCTTACATATCTACGCTCGTCCATGCACAAACACACACACGCGTCATATGTTGTACTCCCTTTTTTCTCGGACCGAGCTTATCAATTGTTGATTCGCGATCTCGTTGTAAAATACCGCGATAGCCGCCTCTTAACTTTATTGCGTCGCGGATATTTCGAGATGGAAAACTTTCGAATTCATTGTTTGACTTGGATTTTCGGACTTGCAAGTACCTATATTGAAAAAGCGTAAAGCTACCGTGCAGTATTTTGGAGTGAATGACTTAATTTGCAAGCATAGAAATTTGTCATTTTTATATAAAAAAAAAGTGATAAATTTTGCGTTGATGCGTAAGTACCGGATTTACTTTGACTATGAACTATTATATACGTGTCTAACAAATAAGTCGTTAGATAGGGCAAGTGCGACAAAAAATTATTGGAGTTAGAACACTTTGTACAGAGTATGAAACGAATTTATTTTTAAACAGAGGAGTGGCATTTACGTAATGACTTTCTTCGCGTAAAAACTATTCATTCAAGTCTCGGTGCTCGTCTTCGGTGTAGTAAATATTACACCAGCTCTTTAAATTTTCCCAGTGATTTAAAAACAGCACCTAATTTACAACCGGAAAATCTATTTTTAATAATAGCCATTGGCTAGTTTCTCGTTGGAATTTCCACATAATACAACAAATACTCGGACACTGCGCACTTCATTATTTGTGCCACAATAAATTTCTTTAATCTATATAGATAAGCCGAGATACAACTAATCTCGTATAGGTAGGCGGGTTAATTCCTCAGCATTACGAGCCGTACCTGCGCATTACATTATTACAATTATCGTCTAATTAAATTCAACAATCAGTCAATCCAATTAAATTGAGCACCTTCGATCTGTCCATAAATATGCCCCACATACATTTCGAGCTTTCTAATATTATCTTGAATAACGGCCCAGACACGATATATGGACTCGTCCGTGAGAATAATACTTTTTCAGCTTTCGCTTATGCACGCAGACTTTAGCATTTATTTATAATTCGCCAAGAAATACATATCTACTTATAGATTTTCAAAGTAGGCATGTATAACGCAAATATTGTGCATAATATAACGCACGTGTTAGGTGCAGAAAGTATGTGTAACAATAAGGTACTCGTCCCCCGGCGCGCGCGTCACGTGTACCGCATGTACGTGCGCAGCTCGGCATTAAAGCCTCTTTTTAATAACGTAAAATGACGTGTAGATAAAACCAGTTTGTGCTATATATTCGCCTATCGAATGTCTGTCGAGAGCTTGACACTTGGAAACATTTTATTTCTTGTATAATATTATAATCGCGTCTAATTACTTTCTTTTTTGTAAGAAGGCTTTTTTTCGAGCACAATGCAATTGTATACAAAGGTGTATCGGTATAAGGATTATGCAATGCTGCATGTGGATTGCGTCAGGTTTTTCTTACGGGGGCGGTTTTCAATGATAGTAACTTACATGTGAAAGGTTTTATGTAGAAATGTATATGGCCTCGTATGGCATTCTATGGATTACGATGATTTATGATGAATCTATCATTCGAATGTGGAGTTTGTGTAACTGACGACTGCACTTGATACTCAAATAAGCCTGAAGTGTATACATACTTTTTTGTATGATGAAACTTGCATTTAAAAAGTACGATGACGAAAGAAGTTATCAAAATTTATCTAACTCTTTTAATCTTTCGGTAAATACGTAATTTCAAAGCTCAAGTGATTGATTTACGACTGTAATGTTTTGTTCAAGTAAGGCAAAAATAAATACTTCAAAACTCCTTATAATCTAGATGGTATATAGTTTTTTTAAAACAGTCGTTTTATATAACATACTTTGAAATCATAGCATTATTAAAAAGTTGCCGTGGCAACTTTAAACTTCACGGCACTAAACCCCAAAGTAGAAAAATTGCAGCAAAAAAGTAGGAATTGAGAGATTCCTACTTTAGAGCAGTAGAAAAGTAGAAATATTAATATTTCTACTTTAGTAAAGAAAATGCGATTTTCCTATTTTAGTAAAGTAGAAAATATAATGCCAGTATATGAAAAGTAGAAATATTAATATTTCTACTTTAGTAAAGTAGATAATGCGATTTTCCCACTTTAGTGAAGTAGAAAATATAATGCCAGTATATGAAAAGTAGAAATAATAATATTTCTACTTTAGTAAAGTAGAAAATTAATATTTCTACTTTTCTACTGCTATAAAGTAGGAATCTCTCAATTCCTACTTTGCCAAAGTAGGAATCAGTCAATTCCTACTTTTTTGCGTCAATTTTTCTCCTTTGGGATTTAGATGCGGATGCTGATAACCACGTCGATACGTATAGAATTCGCTGCGCATAATTTTCATTTTGCACGTACCTATTGGTTCATTTATCAATTTTGCAAACTATTGAATACAAGAGTCACATTTAGGATCAAATTGATAAACAGAGGAAATACGACGCTGTTCGTTGGAAGTCAGGAGGACGACGTGATTCAACGTTGATGTTCCCCATCCGCAGTGCATTGAAACGATTTTATAAAAAGTTATTTATAGGAGATAGAAAATATGCAATAAAAAGTTTGATTAGCTGTTAATCGAGGAGGCGAGGACAAACAAGGGCGAAATGCAGAATCGCTCTAACCAATAATCTCTGCATGATTTACACGGGGTGTTTAAAAAGTACGGACAAACATATTGTAAAATGCGCTTGGGGTATGATTAATTTGGAATATCATTGATGGATGGACAAATCTCCAGAAATGAGAATCATAAAAAGTACCTAAATATAATATTTTTTTTTTAATTGTTACCTAAATAAAATTTTAATAATTTTGAATTAATGGATAACGGGATTTGCTGTTTTTAAATATGTTCTAAAATAATTTGTTCAAATTGCTGTATAACGGCTGTAAAATATAATAGGGTTGTTTCTATGGATAACACAATTGAACAAGGGGTTTCTTGTACAAAGTATAAAATCATAAAGTTATTAAAATAATTTGTCAAAGCATAAATCGCGCCAACAATAAAATCACATTATTTATCTATAGAGCGTTTTTTCAGTATACGTGTTATAGGTGTTTTACGAACACCTTGTATATGAACGGGGTCAATTAGCAGGAGCGCATATAGTAGCCCAACTGTAAACCACAAACGACTTAACAAGAACATACCGGAGATTGTCAGAACACTTTATTTGGTATAACACGAGTCTCTCAAATGATTCCTTTCAGGTCGATATTTTAATGCGCAATCCGCTCAAATCCAGAAACACCGCGTGGAAAATGCATTTATTCAAATGGACTTCTTTACAGGGGTCGAATATTGTTCATTTATTTAGTCACGTTTTAAATAAGAATATCATAAGTCATACGCGCGATAAGGTAAAACAATTTGAAAGGAACGGAAAACCATTTTAAAACGTAAATTGTGAAAAATTTATTACACGAGGCGTATATGCTACTGCTTTATCACTATACTTCCTGCTCCGATATTCTTAGTACCAGCAAATCGAACAGTTTTACGGAGAATCACAGTAATAGTTAGAAGAGATCAAAAAAGAACAGGGTGCTTATTTTTATACATCCCACGCAGGATTGAAGATTCGCCATCTTCTGAGCGCCTAGAAGAAAAGTGATCGTTATTTTCAATCAGTACACTTTTCATAATATACGTATAGTCTGGGTAAGATTTAATAATGAATGCGATTGAAACGATTGAAAAAGTTATTGTATTGTAAATAGATAAGTACATTTAAATAAAATTTCGGAAGTGAGCTGGATAGATATTGGCGCATGCATAATCGAGATATGTATCTTAGAAAGAGCATTTTGAAGGATATCCTTGATATAAAAAGTAGACCAGACGCATGAAAGTCTTGAAACTTATAGCTAATAAAAATTAAAATATAACATCAGCCAAGACTATAACTACAATGCTCGGCTTTAAAAGTCAAGCACTTCGAATGATTCAGTCAACGCGGTTTTTTGCATTTGCAAATGAAACAATATTATATGTGAAAACTAATTTGTTAAATGCATAAAGTACCGAGAACTCGTTAAGTCATTTGAAAAATCGATCAACGTTCTTTTGCAAATTCTCGTAACTGCAGTATAGTGAAGTGCATCAGCAGCCAATTCATTTGTTCATTCAAAAGTCGTTATTATACACTGTATCCCGAGTGAACGGTATGTGCTAAATTAGTTAATTAGCAATGAATATATAATATTCCGTTATACAAGAAATTCACGTTCGCTCAACAGAAATCCGTTGTCCTAGTTCGTGGGTTCAACAAACAAAAAGTGTACTTACTTAGTGTATATATAAAACAGTTCGAAGGCGAATTTTTTACCGTTTTTACAGTTAAACCGCGGATGAAAAAGCAAAGCAACAAATATTTTCTAAGGTCTATCGCGGGTATACAACTGTCGCAATCGTTGAGAATGGCTTTGAAATAGCCGAGCTACATAGTATTGATAAACAGAACATTTTTTGGGTCTCTCCCGCGCGTATATCGCGCCCGTCTCAGCATTTATTTTTACGACAGACGAGGGGCAATGTCGATCAATATAGGAAAATTTTCTACGCCGTATACAGTCTTTCACAATCGTAAACATCATCAATACGGCCGAACTCTTATGTAGCGGGTGAAATTCCCAGCGTAGTAGGGGCTTTCCAGTACTGAATATATATACTCTATACATGGTACGTAGTTCGCATGACGCACTGTAGTCGCGTATCCGACTATACTCAAACTGTTTCGGTATATATACGTACGCAGACGATGATGTAGGTGGATAATTTTTTTCTCTCTGACGACGCTTAATTTAGATTAACATCAGAGGGCGAAGGGTCAGGGAACTCCTTTTGTCAAGCCGTTTCTACTTATTGATTGATAAGACACAGCCTTTTTTTTCGACGAAGAATCCAGTTAAACATTATAAATTTAAAGCGTAACTCTCAAAATCAGACATCTATACTTATCTTTTATTTTGAGTGCATAAAGATATGACGCATTTGTAAATTTTAATAAACGATTTTATCTGCTTGTCAAAGTTTATACTCGCGTTATTTTGGTTACAAGTAGTATACTGAAATATTATTTGTTATTATTACAATAAAAAACAACGAACGAAAATAACATTCTATTTTTAATTTTTTCAAAACATTATTTCTATGATGTTACTAGACTTCATTACGATGCATTTTCCAAAGTCGTGAAACACATTGTAGCTAATTACCTATATGCAGAGATAAATTATGCAGTGAAAATTGATCGTAAAAATATGCCTATAAAAACATAGAAAACGTCGTTGATTTCAGCTCATTTTTCCATCAATGACTGACAGTAATATTTGCAGAAATCGTAGTACCTATGTATATATACGATTATTACAACAGATCAAAATCATTTTCTCGTAGTATAGATATATATTTTGTGTCTGCCGTGTAAACGTGTATTTAGATATATCACATTTTTGAATAATGTACACGTAATCTGCAGCGAAATAGAATAGAAAAGTACTCGATCGATGAACGTAATTTTTCTTTATCTACACGAGCCAATACACAGCGCTGCTTTTGTGATAATAGCAGAGAATATAAAGATATAAGATATATCTACTAAGAGGATTAAAAAAATTTTTTTATTTCGAATTCTTAAAAGTAATCATACTGTTTAATCTATGAGTATCCAATTGTGAAAATATACAATAATTTTCTTTGAAAAAGTACTAGCAAAGGTGCGTATCTTTAAAATAATTAATATTCTCAAGATATATTGAAGCTTATACAATATTATTTTTGAGAATGCTTTGTTTACTCCGTGACGCACGAATTTTCTTAGTTCTGGATGAGAAAAATTTATGTGACTCAACGTATACCTTATAGATAGTCGAGCTAATATCCTTACTCAATGTACTTTAGAAACTATATAAATCTAAATTTGAATGAAAGAAAATCAATGTTATTGTATTTCGATTTTCGAAATCTATGCATTTCTCCATTCGTGGATAATAATCTCTACTATACTTTTATATAGGTATAATCAGAGAGATCAGAGATCATATTATTATTGTAAATATTAGTATTAAATTGCAAATTTTTATATAAAACATTATATTTGTGAAGCGATAAACATATATATATACATATTCTTATCTTTTGAAAACATTTTTAAAATACTGTAATAGCTAATTATTATCAAGATCATATATGTTTTAAGGAAACACTAAGATCAACCATATCATTAAAAATAAAATAAAAACTACATAAAAAAATACTTTTACATGTACTAAAAATAGTTAAAGTTAATAAATCAGTAGAACTTGAAAATTGTTGTTACAAAGAATTTTGAGAATGGGTAGCATCACTATAGCACTGCTTAATACATGGTACCGATAAAGAAATGGAGTTTCTGAAGAAATTTGCAGCAGATAAAATATGACTTTTAAAGTATTAAATGCTCCGCATATGAATGGGATGAGTCATCTTTATATTTCCGACACATGTGAATATGCTCTCTGCAAAGTTCTATGCCTATGTATCGCAATTTGGAAAAAACTTAATATGCCTTATACACTGCATATAACTATTTAGTTTATTCAATTTGCTTAGTAAAACATATTGAAAAAATGTATATACCTAAGATGATGATTTTCATGATTTATTATCAATTAATAATATAAGGCGAAGTTTAGGATAAAGATTTTCCTTAAAATTTTTAAACAGTATAGGTATACATATATTTCATAAAGGAAGTCATTATAATTTCTTCATTACTTTTCCGCATTTCGGCATTTTTGCTGCTACTGAATCAAATTATTTATTATTGACTGATTAATCATGAAATGGTTTAATAAAATTTGAATCATTTTATTTTAATGCGATTAAACATTTTTTACAGCGCAATATATTTTGAAATAATAAAAGAATTTCTAAAATTATTATTTATAAATAAAATACAAAATTAATTAAAATGTACATATATAATATTTTCGTTAAAATTTACCATGTTGGCGCTAATCGTAAGAACTAAGACGTAACTTGTTGAATAAGCCATAATAGCCAGAACTATTTGTGTAATTGTGTGTTTTCTAGAGGTTTTTTCTTTAAAGTTTTTACGATTGTTTTATCAGTATTTAATTGAAAATAATGGGTGCAAGTATTACAGGCATAATTACAAAAGATGTGAAAAAGTGAAATACCTAATTGTTGTTGTATAAAACATTTTTTATTCATTGCTGTTCGTTTGTATTATCTTATCTTGAATAAATGAATGGGTGCGACAATTAATATAATCGAAACTATGACAAGTAACAACATTTAATTTGAGTTATTAAAGAACATTGTTACAATTTTGCTTTGTATTGTGCTTGACTGAATCACAATGGAAAAAAAGTATCGCAATAATATAATATAAGTACATATACTTATATATACATCCTTAAATTCCCTAATTTATGAATGCGCGCAAGCGTATTGGCAAATAAAAAGAATACAATTGATTATTTTCTTCACGTTTTTCGAGATATTTTATTTTTCCTGATACTTACTACTTAATACCTATACCCACAAGCTGTGACTGCTCAAGCATATATATTGATAAAAAAGAGCAGAATAAAGGCGCTGTCGTCACGTTTTGAGATACATTTTTTTTCTCGCCTAATACAGCCAGCATTTTTAGCGAGCGCTTTTAAACAGCTGAAGTCAGTCAGAGTGCAAAAAACTCTCTGCGGGGTGTGTAATTTTTCTTGCTCCAGAGTCTCGCGCTCGATAAAGCAGCTGTTCCAGGAGACTAAGAGAGAATAATGACCGCATAATATTCATGATTCATCGTCATGTGAGAGAAGAGAGAAGAGAGAGAGAGAGAGAGAGAGAGAGAGAGAGAGAGAGAGCGAGAGAGAGAGAGGGAAATAGAACATCTTCTGATCTGCGTTTCTGCAGTCACGCGCGCGTGCAATCTGTCGCAATGGGAATGGAGGAAGGACTAAAGGTTGTCTAACCTCTATACAGCTGATTATGGTAGGATGCAGGTTCACTTTTCGTCCAATTTGCATCGATGTATGCTGATTAAAGATTGAAACGATGAATGTAAATCTATTTTATCGTTTTTCAGTACTGTAAAATTAGTTTGCCATTGAGGATAAAGTGCTTACGGTGTTGGATAGTGCGGTGAAAGTGACAGTAACATTCAAAAGACAATGTTTCAATATTTTCTACAATCACATTTATTTTGTAAGTGATAAATTTCAATGAATCACCTGTTATCTTTACAATCCTTTGATTTTTGCAATACATTGAGCTTTAATTAAATCTGATTTTTAGATAATATTTGATGCATTTAACAAAAGCTGCGCAGCTTTAATTTGTTGAAAAATGAATTCAACAATGATTGTTGAAGCTACACCGATAGACAGCTTATACCTAGCATTAGTGCAATGTTTTGGTATTATTATATGCGGGTGAGTGCCTTTATTGCTGCTATATTTATTATTTAACAGCTTTGTTATTGTCAACTTCAATAATATATATTTTTTGCTCTAGGTATATTGCAGGAAGACTGGAAGTAATTACAAAAACAGAAGCAAATGGTTTAAATACATTTATTGGAACCTTTTCTTTGCCAGCACTGATTTTTTTATCATTGGCTAAATTAGATTTCTCTATAGTTAATTGGAAATTTTTATTAGCAGTATTCCTAGCCAAGAGTTTAGTATTCTTTGTAGTTTTGGTGGTTTCTATAATAAGTACAAAACCTTCAAATCTTGGACGCTCTGCTCTATTTGCTATATTTACTTCACAAAGCAATGATTTTGCTATTGGATATCCAATGAGTAAGTTTTGATTATTAGTGAAGATGATACTATATTTGTTTAAGTATATGGATTGATTGATAATAATTTTTTTCTTTCAGTAAATGCATTATATGGTGCTACTCATCCAGAGTATGCTGCATACTTGTATCTCATGGCTCCAATATCATTAGTGGCTCTAAATCCTATTGGCTTTGTCTTTTTAGAAATAGCTAAGCGACGTCAAGGAGAAGAGAATCGTCCTGATGGCACTAATATGGATATGTTTAAAGCAATTGCTAAAGGAATAGCTTTGAATCCTGTACTTTTAATGACAGTTCTTGGAATTGTAGGAAATTTAATTTTTAGTCATAATCTTCCAGCTATGATAGAAGTAGTTTTAGAAGTGTTTGGAAATGCGTTTTCGGCAACAGCTTTATTCTTACTAGGCCTTATGATGGTTGGGAAAATTCACAAACTCAAAGGTGCTGCTTTAGTGATACCAGGAATCCTAATTTCCATCAAACTTTTAGTTCTTCCGCTCATAATAAGAGAATCTGTTGTTTTCCTGAGTGCTGGAGAAAACACTTCAGATACTTCAGATCTGAGTACTTTTGGTTTCCTTTATGGAACAATACCAACAGCTCCTGCTCTCTTTATCTTTACACTACGCTACAATATTGATATAGACTTGATTGCATCATCAATGGTTGTTTGCACATTTTTATCTGCACCGTTAATGTTCATATCCGCAAAGTTGATTAATGCCATTGGGAATGGAGTATCACCATCAGATTATGCTAAAGAATTGAAAGCTTTCTCTCTTGATACAAGTGCAGCTTCAGTAGTTGCCTGCATTTGGTTACTTATTTGTTTTCTTGGCATTAAAAGGAAAAGCCTCAAGAGCATGACCCACAGATGTACAATTTGCTTAATTTTAGCACAGGTACAATACAAAACAGTTATTATTTGATATTTCAATATTTAAATACTATTAACATAAATGAATATTTATTCATAAACGTTTAGCTTGCAACTGGAGTGGGTGTAATTATTTGGACAAAGTTAGATACCAACAGCGTGGGAACAGTACTTTGGTATAATTTATTATTTATTAGATAGAAAAGATTAGTAAAACCATCATAATAACTTGATTCTTTTTATACAGGTATATGCAATTTATTTTAATAACTCTTGGAGTTTACGCTAGTCGTTTTTGGACAGGAGCTATTGCCATAACACTTTTATTTTTGAGTGCTCGAAGTGTTACTTTTGTTGAAAATTTACAAAAGTGGCTTTTCTCTATATGTTGGGGGTATGTGTATTCTCATAATGAATATTCATAATGGAGTAAAAAGTATATATTCACTTTATTCACTTTTAACATTTTTCAGAACTCCAGTAGCCGTAATAATCATCATGTGTTTAACAGTAACTCCAACTACTCCTACAGATAGTGATCTTAAAAATCCAAATTTTCAGTTTGGTAGAGTTCATGTGGCAGTGTCTATTCTTGTATTAATCTTTTGTTTCTTTGGTAAATATGTTGACCTTTATGAAAGTCTTTCAAATACTGCAATTCTAACATTCCCATATGAAAATAAAATTTTCCTAATGTTCATATTTTTTCCAGTGACTGTAGGTTGTTTAATTTTACGACAAAGATATCAAAGAAGACATGTCACTTCATCATCTTATAGTAGTTTAATTCCAGCTGTATCTGAATCAAATAGACTGACTACGGAAAGAAATGTAGTTGATGTTGAAGATCTTGTTTCTCCCATTAGTACAGCAAATTTATCAACGTAATGACAATATACAGTAAAAAAACTGTAGTTATATTTATCTGTAACAATGTAATTTTATTTATCTTCTTTCAGCATAAATTTTGGCAACAACTGTACTAGTGGCTTATGTGGCACTGATGAGCATGATTGTGCTAGAGAATGTGATTCTGAAAATGAAGATGAAAATGGTGAAGCTGTTGAAGATCCACAAATTTTACGACACCTGGTCCTCCTGATATTATTACTGTGTTCTATGTTTATAGTAAGGACTACTTTGATGATTAATAGTCTAGTATTATTATTATGATCTAACCATGAAATTAAAAAATTGACTTTATTTTAATAATTTACTTTTACCTGTTATTTAACACTTTCAGTGTTAAAAATGTCTAAGCAAATTGTTTAAATTTAAAAAAAAAATCTAATCAGTTATAAAAAAGAAAATCGCTTTCAAAAATGGTTAGGTTTCATTTTTGTTCCAAACAGACAATTGAAGTGAAAAATTTTACGACCTATATATGGGCGAACCGCAATAAAGTGTTAAAAAACTAAAAAATACAATTTTCAAAATAAAATTTCAGATTATCTTTAATTAAATGATGTATTTTTCTAGGGTATCGCAATGTCAGTAGCAACTCTTATAATGGAACAAATGACTGGTATCTACACAGAACTTGCATTTTTAGATGTTGCCTTGGGTTTTGGTCAATCTTTAGTGGCTTTTGCTATCTTTGGTCTCGACCCTGGTTTAGGAAGATTAGGTTGCTGGTTACGAAATATTCTACGAAAGTGGAGATTGGGTGAGCAATTGCAATGTACCTAATAAAAAATATGCGTTTCTTTATAATTTCTATCCTCATTACCTTTGTAAATTTCTTATTTTATCACAATTATAAATCTTTCCTCTTATCATTTTAATATTCCAGTAAATCAAAACTAAAAAGGTTCTATAATTAAGTATATAAAAACTTCTAAAACTATTTCCTTCTTTTTTTTTTACAGAAAAGGAACTTCAACTTCCAGACGAAGATGCGTTAAGTCCTGAAGCAAAGGCATTTCGTGAACAATTCCGACGTTGCTACCTGGCAAAGTGTCAAGCTCGAATAGCCGCGTGCCGAAGACATCTATTACGAACGTATACTGGAGTATTTACAGGCAGCGATCTTGTCAATTGGTTTTTAGAAGCTGGTGTGGCTAAAGACCGAGAAGAGGCGATATATTATGGTCGATCTCTTATTGACAGCAGAGTATTAAATCACGTTGACGGCACTCAACATTTTCACGATCGAAATCTCTTATATACGTTTCAAGCTTGATTGTCAAGTACCTGCTTTAATCTTGGTATATACGCAAATATGCCAATATCAAGAACTGATAAGATATTTTGAACTTTATGAAATAATAAATATTAATCTAAATCGGCCAAATCTTCGATGGAAAGTATACCATAACGCGCGCGTGCTTGACAATGAGAACCGAACATTAAACAAAACAAAATGTTTTTGATAGAAATTCTTATAGACAATGTCAAGACAGCTATTCAATATCTGCTATTTTATGCACAATGCAAAGAGAAAGCTTTTTGAATCAGTCATTTCAATTAGTTTTCTCGAACTACAGAAAGATTGAGAGATGGTGAGATAAACAAAACCTTTTTAAAATTTTTGTTTTTCTATGATTAGTTAACAAGAAAAATTAGCGTAATGCCTTGTTAGATGCAAGCTTTAGTTCCTATTATTTTAATAATAATTACAAAAAATTGTCGATATTTTTTGTTCCGAGTGATTTACCGAGTATTTTTTTTATTTCAGAAATCTAAAATGTATAGCATTTAAAAAATTAAAGTTTTTTTATATTTAAAGACTTTTTTTTTAATTACGCGTAAAAAAGTATGTTGAGTGAAAAATCAAGCGCTGGCGCTATTTGATTATTTTTATGACTTAAATGTAAATATACAAGTCGAGATACTTTTCTATAAAATATAATTTATTTATTTGAATGAAGTTGTAGAGGACAGTAGGAAGACTCATGGGAGAGTCAAGTATATTGTCGAATTTTTAAGGATTCAGAGTGATACAAATTGTATGCAATGAAAAGATTGACATTTGTACATATGTACACTGAAATATGTTATCACTTATTGTCCAATTTTAAAATAAACGGCCTTCAATGAAGCGGCTAATGATTGTAAATTTGAACACTTTTGTTATAAAATAATGAAGTATTTTACTAAGCAGACAATAAAAAAGAAATGTTATGAAGATTAATGTATGAATGTAAAATGTAATAAATGCACAACAGAAGATATTTTTATTTGTTTTTAATCATATATCCAAATCGTCATCTGGATCTTCTTCATCCAAATCATCTACATCATCTGGCACATAAATAATCTTAGATCCACTTCCAGGGTTGCCTGGTAAAATATAAGGAAGTGATACACTATCTCTCTGTTTGATTTCATTTTCACTCATTTCTATTCTAAAAGAAGCTTGCGGCTTAGCAGCTGCTTCTGGTACAATATTCATCTTTGCTTTGAAATTTATGTTATCGGGTATTTTTTCAGATTCAAGACTGAAGGTTTCAATATTCTGTTCCACAAATTCATTCCAGTGGATAATGCTACCACCAGGTTTTTTATAGATAATGGCAACTTCATAATGAATATAGGATCCAAAAGCAACTTTTTTACATTTTTTTAATTTTACATAAATATTACCTAATGTTTCTATTCTAGGAATATTTTGATGAAAATCCCTTCGATAAATACAAAATACTTGTAATTTGTGATTATAAAATAATTTTTCCATAAATTTGCATGCTGTGGCCAACCCAATTTGAAGGGCTAATGTACTTAGACAATCAACAACTAAAATTGAGCTTGAATTTTCAACAGTGAAATTGATTAGTTGTTTGTAAACATCAAATTCTTCATTTTGCAGATCTATACTGTAATAATCTTGCACTTGAATGTTCGTTAAGTTTGAAGATTTCAGGTACTTGTCCAAATAATATTTTGGATTAGAAAAGAGTAAAATATTTACAGGAGACTCTATGTTTTTCTTTCGCATATTTTGTAACCAAGCTATTATTAAATTGTTAGCATAGGTTACATCAATTCCTAAAATATAAATTATTTTTAAAAATTTCAATTTTGCGACTGCTAAGTATGCAACAGTTCTACTTTACACATTGCGTTATGAAGCATGTATATCATAAAATTGATAAAATTTATTGTTAAATTAAGAAACTTTTTTTATTTAATGTAATTTTGTTCTTATGTATTGCAATTGCTATAGATGGAAATGAAACTTTGAAATTCGTACATTATACATATAAAATTATTAGTCAATCCTAATAAATCATTTTTATAACAACGTAGATGATTCATTTATTGAATTTATAGATCATTTGAATTTAGTGGATAATTTTATTTTTGTTAAATTTTAATCAGTACTTAGTCCAAATATTTAGGAAAAAGGCGCTAAAGTAGTATTGTTGTATTCACGTGGAAAAGGTTATGTTTACATCTGAAGGAACTTACCTTCATCCACAACAATGAACTTGTTGCCGTCAGATAGCGGAAGATTTAAAAGCTGTGTCATTTTTACTTTTTATATTTACAATTGATACAACTATATAACATTTATTAAGCACAACATTGTATTCAAAATATGTACGATTCCAGTGTCATGTGTTCAATACGTTGGGTACCGGGTTGTACAATTGCAGGTATACCTAAATATATATATTCAAGCTATACTATTACGCACAAGATGGACGGCATCTTTATACCTATATATACCTTTACAGAGCGGTCTGCAACTCTGCTCTTGATAACTGTTGGTGTTACATTGTCATTGGGAGCATCATGTAAATAGGAACCAAATACGGTTTTGTGAAAATACGGAAAGTCCGATTGTAATTATTATTGAGTTTAATTACGTGTACTTAAGTGTTTAATTTAAAGAGTTGGTTTCGGAATTCTTAAAACTTTAAAGATTAAAGGGGCGTCAATACGCTATATATACATGCTCAGGTAATTTCTAACCTATTGCTTCTCTATTCCGCATTTTCTTTTTCTTTTTTGCGTAGTTATATTGTTATTATTTATACGTTGAAATTACTTTAAAATGATCATTGTCTTTCAAATATTTTTAAAAACTTTTGATTTGGTTAATGTTTAATAATGATGAATAACAAAATCGCTTATTAACTTTTTTAAATCGTTTTTGACGTTACATTTTAATAATTTTTTTAGTAGAAAGTTTTAGTCCTCTATATACGTGGATTCTAGATCCAAATTATAATAGCAAAGGAGGTGGTTATTGAGCACAATTGGCATGGTACAATAATACTTTTATATGCAATACAATAAGCTTATGTGTTCTTTCAACATTGATTTATATAAGCCTATATATATATATATATATATATATTATTTTCTTATTTTACAGAAATGTATTCACATTAGTGTATACTTAAATTCTTGATTGTAACTGAATCAGTTGTCATCAAAAAGATGACAAGTACACTGGTTCTACAATTTGTTCAGCGACTCAAATCGAAACATGAAGATGTACGAAACAAAGCAGCTCGCGAGCTCTGTCAATATGTTAAGACAGAGCTACGCGAAGCCACCCAAGAAGAAATCACATCCTTTATGGATGAATTTAATCACCATATTTTTGAAATGGTATCTGGCTCTGATATAAATGAGAAAAAAGGTGGAATACTGGCAATTGTTTGCCTTATTGGAGCAGATGTCGGGAACATTAACACAAGAACTATAAGGTTTGCTAATTACTTGCGAAACCTTTTACCGTCCAATGATGTAGGTGTTATGGAATTAGCTGCAAAGACAGTCGGGAAGTTGGCTTTGGTATCAGGCACATTTACTGCAGAGTATGTGGAATTTGAAGTCAAGCGAGCATTCGAATGGCTTAGTGGTGATAGACATGAGAACAAAAGACATGCAGCAGTTCTTGTTCTAAAAGAGTTGGCAGTATCCATGCCAACTTACTTCTTTCAGCAAGTAACTCAATTCTTTGAGCTCATATTTAATGCCGTACGTGATTCAAAGCCAGTCATCAGAGAAGGAGCCGTGGAAGCTTTGCGAGCAGCTTTAGTAGTAACCGCACAGCGTGAGACTGCCAAACAGATGCACAAATCTCAATGGTACAAGCAATGCTATGATGAGATAGTAGCTGGTTTCGAGGACGTCTATAGTAGAGAAAAAGGCTTTAACCGTGATGACAGAATCCACGGTTCACTTTTAGTTTTAAATGAACTTTTACGCTGCAGCAATCTTCAATGGGAAAGACTGTACGAGGACTTGATGGATCGCTTAAACTGCTCTACGCAAATCAACGAAAATGACATCCTGTCCTTGATGCCTCGATTAAAAACCAATCTCGTGTCCAAATGGTCGAGCTCGTCTCAAAGCTCAACGAACATCCAGCATCCACTTTATCCGATTCACGAATCAGCAGCTTGCCGTAGTCTTATGCTCGAGAAGCTCGACGACATTAACGGAGATGTGATAAATCAGCGTCACTGCCGTAACGTACACATACAGAATGCTCTTATGACATTGCTACCTCGACTCGCCGCTTTTAACAAGGACCAATTCGTCGCCGACAATTTACGCGAGTGCATGAATTATCTGTTACTTAGTCTTAGAGGTAGAGACAAGGACAGGGCTGCTGCTTTCACGACTATCGGATTGATTGCCGTGGCAGTAGACGAGGCTATCAAGCCATATCTGCCGAAAATCATGGATGTCATTAAAAGTTCATTGCCATCCAAGGAGACGCCGAACAAAAAGCGGAGTTCAACACTCGAGCCTGCGGTTTTTATCTGCATCACGCTTTTGGGCCATGCTGTAAAACAAACGATCACAGCGGATGTCAGGGATCTTTTGGAGCCAATGCTGGCCACTGGATTATCGCCAATCCTGACTACTTCGCTGCGTGAACTGGCTCACAGTGTGCCATCTCTCAAGCCGGATATATCGCAAGGACTACTGCGAATGCTCTCACAGGTTCGCTATATCATTGTCTAAATGAATTCTACAGCAGCATAAGAATATTGTTTTCTTTTATTTTCAAAATATATCGATAAAAGTTAAATATATATAACTTATTGATTTTTTCATTAGGTATTGATGTATAAGCCGTTACGTCACCCAGGTGCACCATGGACAGCTACGAGTCCAGTATCCGCTCCACCAACGGAGATAGATGTGGCCGCGACGGTCCTTGGATTGCGCACCTTGGGTACTTTCAACTTCGACGGTAATCCTCTACTACAGTTTGTTCGTCGTTGCGCCGACTACTTTCTTACCTGGGAAGAGCCAGAAGTCCGGCTTGAGGCAGTTAAAACTTGCTCGAGGCTGCTGCGATTGGCACTGGGTCAACCCGGACCCACGGTAACCAGTACAGTATCTAGTGTGCTGGGCAAACTCCTTGTCGTCGGCATTACCGACACCGACTCCGATGTGCGATACTGGGTATTAGCCTCGCTCGACGAACCCTTCGATATTCATCTCGCTCAAGCCGAAAGCTTGTCTTGCTTGTTTGTAGCTATGAATGACGAAGTATTCGAAATACGAGAACTCGGTAAATATACTATAAATATTTATTTTTGTTTCGTTAAACTATTTAAGCATTCATTCTAACGCAACTACATTTATTGTACTAAACCAGCTATTCGTACTATCGGCCGTTTGAGTGGCATGAATCCCGCCTACGTAATGCCATCGCTACGCAAGACCCTCATCCAATTCCTAACCGAGCTCGAACACTCGGGAATGGGCCGCAATAAAGAACAGGCCGCGCGTATGCTCGATCATCTCGTCGTTTCCGCACCGCGATTGATCAGGCCGTACATGGAACCCGTTCTAAAGGTGCTGGTGCCCAAACTCAAGGAACCCGAACCAAATCCCGGCGTCGTGCTGGCTGTATTGAGAGCAGTGGGTGACCTCGCTGAGGTTAGCGGGGCTGAAATGCAGCCTTGGATGCCCGAATTACTAGCCATTCTATTGGAGATGCTCGTGGACGCATCGTCACCAGAGAAACGAGGCGTTGCCCTCTGGGTGCTCGGACAGTTAGTTGGCAGCACAGGACACGTGGTTCGGCCGTATACACAGGTGAATAATTGCTAACGATTTATTGTTTTCCTTTGATGTGTACAACCGATAACTGTTTATTTTCTTTTATTGCAGTACCCATCGTTGTTGGACGTTTTGATGAACTTCTTGAAGACGGAGCAACAGCCAGTTGTGCGGCGTGAGACGATACGAGTTTTGGGTCTACTTGGCGCATTAGATCCTTACAAGCATAAGATGAATCTTGGTCAAATTTCATCGCCACAACTAGAAGCTTTGAGCTCGCTACCATCCGCTGACGCAAGGCCTGAAGGTGCAGATGAGTTGAGCACGAGCGAGATGCTGGTTAACATGCCTTCCGCCACACTTGAAGAATACTATCCTGCTGTTGCAATAGCTACTCTCATGAGAATAATTCGCGAGCCGACCCTTGCCCAGCATCATACGATGGTCGTACAGGCCGTCACCTTTATTTTTAAAAGTCTCGGTATCAAATGCGTGCCATACATATCCCAGGTGTGAAAAATTCGATGTAGAATTGATTTGGAATTGTGTATGATGATGACATATTTACAGATGGTTATATTTATGTTGCCCGCGATATTTTAGGTGATGCCGAGTTTTCTTAACGTTCTACGGACTGCCGATTCGGGTTTCCGAGAATATCTCTTCCAACAACTAGCAATTCTCATAGCAATAGTTAAGCAGCACATACGCAACTACCTCGATGATATATTTGCACTTGTACGTGAATTTTGGACAATTAACAGTCCTCTACAAGGTACACTCATCCATCTAGTAGAGCACGTCGCTGTAGCTTTAGGAGCAGAATTTAAGATCTACCTCCCTCGTCTAATGCCACAGGTAAAAATATATAACGATGTCTACATGGCATAAATTTTGAAATATCGAATAGTCTTTGAATATTTTACATATATTGTCGGATATTCGAAAAAATTTTTACGCTTTTTCAGATACTTCGAGTCCTTAGTCACGACACTAGTAAGGAACGCCAGGTGACAGTGAAACTTTTGCTTGCTTTGCAAAAATTTGCAGGCAATCTCGATAACTATTTACACCTCGTACTTCCGCCCGTTGTCCGTCTCTTCCAAGCCTCTCCGGATTGTCCGGTAGCAGTGAGTCGCTATGCTCTTGAAACAGTCGAGCAGCTCGCAGAAAGTCTTGACTTCACAGACTTTGCCTCTCGCATCATACAGCCATTGGTTCGCACACTCGACACATGTCCAGAATTGCGCACACCCGCATGCGAGACCCTCTGTGCGCTTTTGCTCCAACTGGGTCCCAAGTTCCAGATATTTTTGCCACTTGTGCAACGTATCATGGCAAAGCATCGAATAGTACACTCAAGATTCGAGAGTTTAGTAGACAAGGTACAGAGTGAAGCGAGATTAGGGGGACAAGGACGCTTCGAAGCAGTGGAACACGATCACCTATCGTTGTTGTCTATTATCACAAACAGTGCAAGACAGAGGCAGGCAAGGAGTAAAAGCCAGAGAGCCGAGCTGGGACTGGCTTCTGCGGCTGATACTACCGTTATCAAGAAGTTAAATGTCTCCATGTCTAATCTGCAGAAAGCTTGGACAGCAACTAGACGTGTATCCAAGGATGATTGGCTCGAATGGCTACGAAGTCTCTCCATAGGTATATATTAAATTGAATTTATGAATCTTCTTCAAATTACAATTTGTTTTTGGGCAAAAATATTCAGTGTGTAATTAAAACTATATTTGAATTCAGGTCTGTTAAAGGAATCACCTTCGCCAGCATTGAGATCGTGCTGGGCACTAGCGCAAACGTACTCTCAATTGCCTCGTGATTTGTTTAACGCGGCGTTCGTTTGTTGCTGGAGTGAGCTTGATGAAGCTTACCGCAACGAATTGGTCGCTACGCTACAACAGGCTCTTATGGTGCCAGATTTGCCTGAGATCAGCCAAACGATTCTCAATTTGGCCGAGTTTATGGAGCACTGTGACAAAGGTCCCTTGCCATTAGATAGTAAAGTGCTTGGCGAGAGAGCGATGCACTGCCGTGCTTACGCGAAGGCGCTGCACTACAAAGAAGATGAATTCCACAAAGGTACATTCGAGATTATAACGTAACAATTTTTGTGCATTTCTGAATGAAATAAGTTCGCATAATAAAACTTTATTCTACAATTCAATACTACAATTTCAATAGGTCGAAGTGGTGCAGTTTTTGAATCGTTGATCAGCATCAATAACAAATTGCAACAAAAGGAGGCAGCCGAAGGTCTTCTAGAGTACGTGATGAATCAACAGCAAGAGAACAACAAACAGGAGTTGAAAGTTCAAGTGCGCTGGTACGAGAAGCTCCACAATTGGGACAAAGCACTGCATCTGTATCGGGAAAGATTAGAAGCCGATCCGCAGGACGTAGAGTCTACACTCGGTGAAATGCGCTGCCTCGAGTCACTCGGAGAGTGGGGCAAGCTACACGAGGTAGCGATGCGCCAGTGGTCCTCGCACACGCAGGAAACGAAACAGCGAATGGCGAGAATGGCAGCGGCTGCGGCCTGGGGATTGAATCAGTGGGAGAGTATGGAGAGACATGTAGCTCTGATACCGAAAGATACACAGGATGGAGCTTTCTACAGAGCAGTATTGGCGATTCACGACGAACAATACACCGTGGCGCATCGGCTTATCGATAGCGCCAGGGATTTATTGGATACGGAATTGACGGCTATGGCTGGTGAGAGCTACCAAAGAGCTTACAATGCTATGGTAGAGGTGCAGAAATTAGCCGAGCTGGAAGAGGTACTTTTTTTTTACTTTTGACCTAGATATCGGAATTCTTGGATATGGATTGTTAATATAAATTTCTCTGTTTTATTGTTCAGGTGATACAGTACAAATTGGTACCGGAAAGACGGGCGACCATTAAGTCGATGTGGTGGGAGCGACTTCAAGGTGGACAACGCATCGTCGAGGATTGGCAAAAGATCATTCAGGTGCATACTCTCGTTATATCACCTCAGGATGACATGTACACGTGGCTGAAGTACGCCAGTCTTTGTCGAAAGAACGGCAACCTTATGCTCTGTCACAAGACCCTTGTTATGCTCCTCGGTACTGATCCATCGCAGTTACGACCCGATCAACCACTACCGACACAGCATCCACAAGTAATGATTTTTTCCATATTTCTCAAATTTGCTCGTTTTTTAGAACTAAATATGCCACAGCTTTTTGACTCGAGGTTTTGAGCGCATCTAAATTACATCGTTCCCATTCGCGCAGGTTACGTTCGCTTATTGCAAGCATATGTGGGTGGCAGGCCAACGTGACGAGGCTTACGGTCAGCTTCAGCGCTTCGTCCATAGCTTCCTGCCCAACCAACAGCAGCAGCAGCAACAGCCTCCGGAGGACGAGCGGCAACAAGAGGCGCGCAAACGACTACTTGCCCGCTGTTATCTCAAGCTTGGCGAGTGGCTCGAGTCGTTACAGGGTATTCAGGAGCCCTCGATCCCTGCCGTTCTCTCTTACTACGCAGCGGCAACCAAACACGACCCAAGTTGGTACAAAGCTTGGCACGCTTTTGCCTATACTAATTTCGAGGCTGTCCTGTTTTATAAACATCAGCAGGGCGACAACGGTTTGTGCGATCACAGTAACGGTACGACCTTGGTAAATGGCAGTGCGCGGAGCAACCTATCGTCCCAGTATATCTCAAGATTTACGGTCCCGGCATTAGAAGGTTTTATCAGATCAATTAATTTATCACACGGAAACTCGTTGCAAGATACCTTGAGGTTACTGACTTTATGGTTTGAGTATGGACAATGGCCAGAGGTTTATGAAGCAATCATTGAGGGTATTCGGCTGATTGAGATCAACACGTGGCTTCAGGTCAGTAAATTGTTTTTAATATCAAAATGCAATTGCGTTTACTATAGCTAGAAAACCTTAAAGCAGGTCGTTAATACCTATCACTTCAAGAAGATTGTTAATAATGTGCATTATTTTGTTGGTATTGTGGAGAACAGGTGATACCACAGCTGATCGCGCGAATTGACACACCTCGCGCTCTAGTCGGACGATGCATTCACAACTTACTCGTGGACATTGGTAAAAGTCATCCCCAAGCGCTTGTCTACCCGTTGACTGTAGCCTCGAAAAGTGCAAGCCACGCACGGAAAACCGCCGCCAACAAGATTCTCAATAGTATGAGCGAACACAGTCCCACCCTTGTCCAGCAGGCGAAGATGGTGAGCGATGAACTCATCCGCGTAGCCATACTTTGGCACGAGCTCTGGCACGAGGGTTTGGAGGAAGCGAGTCGTCTTTACTTTGGCGAGCGCAACGTCAAGGGTAAGTCACATTTTGAGAATTATTCATTATGAATTGCTCTTATTTAATTTAAAACTTTTTTGAGTTTTATCTTCTTTTTATATTATATTTTTATCAACAATTGCAGGTATGTTCGACACACTAGAACCGCTGCACGCGATGCTGGAACGTGGACCGCAAACGCTTAAGGAAACTTCGTTCAATCAAGCATACGGTAGAGACTTGATGGAGGCACAAGAATGGTGTCATAGGTATAAGAATTCGGGCAACGTGCGCGATCTCAATCAGGCTTGGGATCTGTACTATCACGTCTTTCGCCGGATTTCTAGACAGCTGCCTCAGCTAACGAGTCTCGAACTTCAGTATGTTAGTCCTAAACTGCTGTTGTGTCGAGATCTTGAACTCGCGGTACCCGGTAGCTATCAGCCAGGACAACCGATCATAAGGATTGCGAGTATACACAGTTCTATGCAAGTCATCACTAGTAAACAGCGCCCTAGGAAACTCTGCATAAAAGGTCACACATTTTGATCTAATAATTATAAACTTTCTCTTCACCAAGTTAATTGTTACGATCTTATCAAGCAATTTTTTTTATGATTGTAGGTAGCAATGGAAAGGATTACATGTTCTTACTTAAAGGTCACGAAGATCTTCGACAAGATGAGCGTGTAATGCAATTATTTGGTCTAGTCAATACATTGCTGTTACATGATCCTGATACTTTTAGAAGAAATCTAACTATTCAGGTAAAGAAATAATGACTAGATGTATTTTTTTTTTATAAAATCTGTACGAATGAATTAACGATGATATGATTTTATAGCGGTATGCCGTCATTCCGTTGTCTACAAATAGTGGCCTTATTGGATGGGTGCCTCATTGTGATACTCTACATACGTTGATAAGAGATTATAGAGAGAAAAAGAAAATACTGCTAAACATCGAACATAGGATTATGTTACGAGTAAGTGTTACTTAAAAAAGAACATTCCTTTTAACTTTTCTCGGTCTTTATGATTTAACATCATATTATAATTTATTGTTATAGATGGCACCGGATTACGATCATCTGATGCTCATGCAAAAAGTTGAAGTATTCGAACATGCTCTCGAGCATACTCATGGTGACGACTTGGCGCGATTGTTGTGGCTTAAATCACCCTCAAGCGAGGTGTGGTTTGATCGTCGTACTAATTACACGCGCTCTCTTGCCGTCATGTCAATGGTCGGTTACATACTTGGTCTGGGAGATCGGCATCCTTCAAATTTGATGTTAGATCGTCTTAGCGGAAAAATTTTACATATTGACTTTGGAGATTGCTTCGAGGTAATTCTACAGAGAACATTATACAGTATTAAAATATAAAAATTTCTGATCAATAGAATTAGAACCAACAGAAAAACTGTAATTAATGCACGCATTTAATAGGTTGCGATGACTCGCGAGAAATTCCCTGAAAAAATACCATTCCGTCTTACACGAATGTTGATCAACGCTATGGAAGTTACGGGTATCGAAGGCACGTATAGACGCACATGCGAGTCTGTCATGTCAGTGCTTCATCGCAACAAAGACAGCTTGATGGCTGTGTTGGAAGCTTTCGTTTATGATCCATTGCTTAATTGGAGACTGATGGATAATGTGGCGCCGAAGGGAAAGAGGAGCGATGCTCAAGGTATGAGCGCAAGCAGCAGTCAGGAGCATGGCGATTTGTTAGATTCTCTCACTGCAACGTTACCAAAGAAGGGCGTGCCTTGCAGCATCGAAAACGGAGGTAAGAGATACAAGTTAATGTAATAATAATGTAGCTAGTTACTTTGTGTTGATGCGCGATTAAAATTTGTTATTTTGTATCTAAAAAATGTGCATGCCTATTGGTAAAAAATTAAATGTGATATACTATGTGAATAATGTAATAATTTTGTTCTGAATTGACTTTGTTTAAATTAGGTGACAGTAATCAACCGGAAGCATTGAATAAAAAAGCTCTTCAGATCATAAATAGAGTTCGTGATAAATTGACTGGACGTGATTTTTCGCACGAGGAGTCGCTTAGTGTTCAGCGGCAGGTGGATTTGTTGATACAACAGGCCACGAATAATGAAAACCTTTGCCAGTGCTACATAGGATGGTGAGTTTGTGAATGAACAATCATTTTAAACGACACATATTTATCAAAACATCAGAAACTTCAGTTTATTTAATCTATAAATTGTTAAATAATTTGTACTTGTTTCGTAGACAATTTTTTTTTGCAAAAAGCACAATTGTTTAGCATAAAATTTTCTTATAAGTGTGTGCATATCATTTTTTTTTTATAATTGAGACTATATTTTTCCTTCTTTATGTGTTTTAGGTGTCCGTTTTGGTAAACATCCTAATTTTTTAGGCCTTTGATACAAAAAAAGGAATTTTGCATTTCTTTAGACGAGTACTCGCCGAGCATGCGAGTCATTGGCCATGCACTTGAGAATAGGCGTTTCTCATAGTTCCTGATACCACATTGCGTATGTAAATATTTGAATGAGCATGATAGTGAATGGTAATGAATGAATGTGTGTATTTTCACAAGTATGTAAAACATTATAATATCGATTGAAAGTCCATTACAATCGTATATGACAAAGAGTAACGCCAGATGCAATGACGGAAATCATTGTGTTTTCTGAGTGTAATGTACATAGTATAAAAAAACGCTTATAAATGAATGATAACTAAGATAATACAGGTGCATTCCCGCTTGAAAAAAAATCCGTATTATTCATTTTCATTTAATTACCTCAATATGCGTTTAGAAATATTCATTTTATCTTCACCTTTCTTAAAATATTTTATCATAAATTTTACGTTTTTATTAAAACGCACTTTTGGTGTTATTAAAACATCTGTATAAAAAAAAATACACAAAATATTATTTTAATTTTGAAATACCGCATACTGCATATTAGTTTTTTTAAAGCTGCTATTCTCTTTTTATTATCCATAAACTGACGAAATGAATAAAATACGCGTAAAATTAATATGAAATTTAAATAAAAATAATTATTTTAATCCGTTCCGTCAAGTGCGGCACGATATTTCAAAATTAATACAGTATACAATACATTAAAGCAAATATTGTTTCTGCCGAAATACTTCTCAATTGACAGAAACCACTGATCCAATGAACTAATTAAATAGCAGTTCATGCATTTAAACTGTTTTCAAATAATAAATCCGAATTATATTATTTTTAAGTGGCTTCATTCATTATATTACTACTAGTAATAATTAGCTAAGTTTCTTTTTGCATTAAAATCTTTTTGTTCGCGGTATTTGAATACCCAAAATGTGAAAGTTCTATTAACTTTCTGAAACTCTATTTTGTAAAAAGCCAATTGAATCAAACTAAAATAAACTAAGCTCATAAAGCTAAATAGTCGAATTAGACCTAAAAGGATGGGTCCCGCTACCCTTTCTGAAGGCGTACGGCAGCAGTTCTTGTGTCGACGTCACCAGCACCTGGTGCATCATTGGACAGGTGACGTAGACGGGAAAGTCGCCGAACTCGGAGAGCATCTGCCGACAAATGCCACAAGGTGTTGTTAGACGACCTTCGATCTTCTCTGCGGCGATGCTGATGGCCAAGTAGTTGCGCTGGCCCTCGGATACGGCTTTGCCCAGGACGCAGCGTTCGGCACATAGAGTCGCACCGAAAGAGGCGTTCTCGACGTTGCAGCCGGTGCGCACGACCCCATCCTGACAGAGGAGCGCTGCGCCCACTTTGAATGTACTGTAAGGCGTGTACGCGAAACTGCGAGCTTTCACGCTCTCGCGGATCAGTTGTTGCGTCTCGTCATCTGCAAGGTTTTAATATTATCGCATTAGATATCGCATCGTATAATAATATTTACATATATCAGATGGCAGTGTACCGAGCGTAATATTATAAAAGCATGTAAAGAGTAAGCTCCGTGAAAACGCAACATATGTTTTATTACTAATTACGTATAAGCGTAATTGATAAAAACTGCTAATTACATGTTGCGGCAAAGTATCGACAGACAGTATCATTCCTTTATCGAAATTTCATAATAATTTATTGATCAGATTAAATGTTAAGGCCGCGTGATATCGCTTGATGAAGCGGGCGCCTTTGACGTACAAACTATTCTATTACGAATTTTTTGTAGTTTAATAAATAAAAATTATCTAAATAAATCATAGTATTATCTCAAAAGTGGAATGCATGCAGATAAAAATGTAATATCCTGCCCGTGTATGATTATATTTATATTAAAAGAACTCCGAGAACAAGAACTATTTTCTTTTAAAAGTTACTTCAACATACAACTTAAATTCTAATTGTTCTAAAATGAGCTATACAATCTTTTAACATAAAATATTTTTACGACGACTTATCGACAGTTTCAAAATCAAGATAGGTATTGCACAAGGTTGTATTTTAAAAATCTATAATTCTGATCTGTAATTAAAACTGCATTCAGATAAGAATTCAGTACGATATTTGTTAATTTAAAAAAGAAATTTAATAATATGATATAATAAAAGAAATTCTAATAATATGATGGAATTTATTAGAAAGTTGTTTAAACATAAACTATTGAAATGGTAGTTGCAGTATTCATTAATTGTAAAATTTTAGAAAAGATTTTACTTCTATTTCATAGCATAGATTCTTATTATTGTAACCTTTAGCTTTATATCGGGAGATTATTAAAAAATGGACTTTTCTATAACAAAGTATATTCTTGATAATTTAAATTATCGACCAAATAATTTTACTATAGAACTAGAAACGAGTTTTCGTTTGACAGTAGGTAAGTATATTTTGTATCTAGAAGTTTTACGCGAACATACAGTTACAAAAGGTTATCAAATATTTTTGGTTTATTGTCGCTGAAAGTATTAATATCAAATTTCTGGAAATCCGATACAATACCTAAGGCATTATACTGCAGTGCCGCTCTCAAAAACAATTCGAATTCACCAATCCTAATAAGCGCAATGAACTATATTTCTTTATTTACGTCCACATCGGTCGCGCGGCATTTATTTAAAGGGGCGACACTAACTCTCACCGTGTTTAAAATTAACATAAGCATTTTATTACATATCGTATAAAATCCTGCATCTAACAGAAGCAACAGAAAGCTTATTATATGCACTTACCAAGTTTGTCGAAATCCACAAGGCTGGAAGTGTTCATTTTAAATGACTCTCTGTCAAACTTATGCCGTTTGAATTTTGAAGACCGAATGACAACTGCAGCCTGTATGAAGATCGAAGAGCGTCCGTACTCCGGAGTAAATACGTGGCGTATCTACTGTCCACTAAGCAGCGGCTTGTGATGAGGCTATATAAATACTAGTGCAGCTGCTGCTTGCTCCGAAAAAATATGTATATATATATGTGCATTACGAACCTAACCCTAGATGACAGCGGCATCTTGACATTGAATCGAGCTAAAAAAAACCAAGTATTGACGCTCGTTGCATGTACACTTGGTATTTAGTATTTTTTAATTGCTTATAGATGAAGTTTATTTGAAATTAGACAGAAGTTTTTATTTCATTTGTTCAACTAGAAATTATTCGAATTATTTATTTAGATTTATTGTAATACATATTATAACTGTATGAATAAAATCGTATATTGCATAATTATATTAATAAGTGATGGTTTACAGGCAAATTTTTATTCAAAAAACGTTCAAAGCGATATTTTTTTTATCTATGTACTTAACATTTATTGTGATATGTATGATTGCTTTTATTAAGTACACATAATTATAGTTGTTTTTATAATAATACTTTAGTATTAAATAATAATTAAAAATAATAATAGTAATAATAATAGTAATAATAAATCAATATTAATAATTATCAGACTTTATATACACTACTCTTTAATATTTAATGTAAAGAAAGTAAAAATAATAAGAATAAAGTATTAATAAGTAAGATTTTTGCAAGTAACGATTAGAAACAGTTTTCCTAAAAAATACTTTTTTTATACAACGTTAATGATGAAATATGTTTATGTAAAAGCCTCAAAAATGTGAGGATCCTAGATGCTCTAATAAAATGGATAATTTTCCAACAATTTAATAAATAATAATCTATCAAATCTAAAAGTTGACAGTTTAAATGAGTCTTAAATTTTTGTACTATTTAACACGATTTAAGTTTTCTTTTTTGAAGTATACCAGGATATAGTAAACCAGATATGGACTTATAAAAGAATAGCAGTAACAAAACAAATGGAAGAATGGTCTTCAGTCGAAGTTTTTTTCCCCTGTACGTTGCACGTGATATATATTCATATTTGTATATCAAATAAAATAGCCCTCAAAATGTAGATAATTATTTGTCTAAAATCAGTCATTCCTATCCCGAAGCGGCGTATGCGGTTTGTGGGGTGATGAGATTGGTGTCGTGTTTGCGCTTTTAGGAAACAACGACTTGTGAGGGGATGAGACAGCATGGATATTTTCCTTCCCCAGTCCCAATTGGCGCCACTCTTCAAGCTTCAACTTCTCATTGGCCTGACGGAGTTCGTCGACGAGATTGCTTTTTGAGTCAAGCTCCTAAAAACACATGATGTATAGATACTGTACAATAAATTTTGGAACGAAAATCCATCATACGAGTGCGATGTTATGAAATATACACGTTGCAATAACCTTGCCAAGACAGTTCACGCATTTTATTCAAAACTTTGGTAGTTCCCGGACTTATAATATCTTCCGAGGATACATACAATAAATTATGAAAACTTACATTTGTATATTAACACTTATATATTAGTATAAAACCTTAACATGCAGTACTAAATAGTTAAACAAATGCTTTTATTAAATTCTACTAAAAAATGCAATATGAAAAAGGTTTTGTTAGGTATAGGGACCATATCCAGTATAATCCAATCACAAGAGTGATAACGAAGATTGCACGAACCTGCCACAATCGAAGAATCTGTAGTTGTTGTGCGTTTAGTTTTTCCTTCAGTTGGGTTACGTTCTTTGTCCTATTACTTTGCTTATGACTACTGTGACTTATTACTTCTGAATATTTTTCAGAGATTTGCGTGCATTCATTAGACAAACGTTCGCAAGTTTCTTTATATTCTTTTACTTGCCTAGAAAGAAAAAGAAATACGTACATATTGATTAAAAAATAACATTCCTCATATGAAATTAAAATTTTCAATTATTTCCAGTTGACACTTTTGTCATAAATATACAGATAAATTACAATAAATCAGTACATTAAATATTTACACGACACTTTGATTCTATATAGATATTCCTAATCTATGATACAGACGGAAGTAACCGTCATTTTATCATTTTCATGTATAATGACTTGAAGATATTGAAAATATTAATTTCTTATTTATGATGAAATTCTTTGAATTATTCTAAAATTTATAAATTGAACTGTCCATTGTATATATTGTATAAAATAAATGTAAAACCTACTGTTCAAGTTTTGTCCTCTGAGTTTTTTCAGTTTCCAATTTTTGTGTCAAAGTCGACAGTTGATCATTATCTTTCAGCTTTAGTTCTTCTAAGTCAAACATTTTTTCCTAAAATTTTAACAAACGTATAAGTATGATATTTGAATTAGTATGGTATTGAATATTACAATCTGAAAATTTTTATTAGGTGTGAATTTATATTTACCTCAACTATATTTTTCTTTTGTTCAAGATGTTTAATGTCTTCACTTAACTTTGACAATTGTTCATTCATCTAGAATATAAAATTGATATTATGAAAAATCCTATTACTTCATGAATAATAGTTTACTTTTTTGACAAGTATACCTGATTTATTTCATCTTTGTGTTTTTGTAATTCTTTCTCATAGGACAGCTTATTATTTTCGATTATTTTATTTTTATCTTCCAATAACTGTTGAAGTTTAGTGTTTTGTAATTGTAATTTTGAAATTTCAATTGACTGCTCATCGCTGACTTCTTCCAATTTCAATAGCATGTCTGTGGTTTCATTTAATCTATCAGACATTTGATGAAGACTTCCCGATAGCTATAAAATTGTGTAATATAATTGTTAAAAATTCATAATAAAAAAAATCACATAGAAGAAACAAATAAAGAAAAAAGTTTACTTCAAGATTTCGTTCAGATTTCGTTTTACATTCTAGTTGAGCTTTTGTGAGCTGCTCTATTGTTACACTTTTTAAGCTTTCGATTTTTGCATTAAAAGCGGTTTTCGCTGCACTAATCTCATTCACGCTCTTGATTTCCAATTGATTTATAAATTCAACTTTTTCATCTATCCTGTCGGTAATAGAATCCAGTTGCTCCTGTACCATTTTCGAGTTATGGGTAATGTTGTCAATCAATTCTCGACATCCCATCAAAGAACCTTCTTTCGTTTGCAATTCTTGTTGCAGCCTTTCAACTTCGACTTCGCTCTGCGCGAGTCTTCGAGTTATAGCTGCAACAGAAGCTTGATTTTCGGCCATAACAACTTCAAAACGACGTCTCCTAGCCACCATTTCGGCAGATTCTGTACGAATTTGATCCTTTAAATTTCTGAGCTCTTCTTTTTTTTCGACGAGCTCAGCCTCTGCGCGATCTAATTCTGCTTGTAAGCTTTGACTGAAGCTTTCCTAAAAGTATAATTTTATAAAATAATTCGTTAAGTTGTGCAAACGATATTTAATTTTCAGTTTTTGCAATAAGAGTTGCAATAAAAACCAGTTCATACCTGAGTTTCAGCAGTACATTTCATTTCTTCTAATGCAGCAGTTAATCGAATAACTTCTAAGTCCCTTTGAGCTAAATTAGAATTTAATGCTGCTTTTTCTTTTTCCAAAAGATCTAAGGTAGATTTATATTTTTCAGTGGCTTGACGCAACTCTTCTTCGGTAGATGCTTTAGCTTCTCTAACTAATAAGGCAACCTATGGAAAAGTTATTTGTGAGTTACAATGGTGAAAATAATTTGAAATAGATAATAAAATTTAAGAAAAAATCTACTTTGGCATCAGTTTCAGATATGACTCTTCTTACTCTTTCTTCACTTTCTGCCCTACATGCTTTCAAAGTTTCTCTAGTAACTGCTTCTGCATTTTCAACCATTTTATTTGCACTTTCTTTCATTCGTTTCTTTTCATCATCTATTCTCTTCTCCATTGCCTGTTTAACTTCTGAAAGTTCTTCATTTCTAGCAGTTGTCATCTGTTGAGTAATGAAAAAAAAGTTATTTGAAGTTTTAAATACATGATATAAATATTGATGAAATATTTACATTATCAAGTTCCTTCAAATATTCGCTTCTAGCTTCTTCAAGTAAATCTTTTAACTTTGTTTGCTCTTCTAAGTGTATGGTTCTTATTAATTCTAGTTCAGACTTATGTTCAGTTAATGATTTAGCATATTTTTCATTAACGGCTTCTAATTCAGCTTTGATTTCATGAATATTTCGAGTCACCTACATTAACAGTGATTAAAAAAATTAATTATTTGTAAATAAAACAAAAATAAATAAAACATAATTATTCATACATCTTTATATAATTTTTGTACATCTTGAAGTTCCTCCATTAAGAAAGTATTCGTTTCGTTGGTTTCTGTTAATTTACTTTCTAAATCAGTAATTAACGATCTTTTGATCTCAAGTTCCTGCTCAAGATTTTCACGTTCTTCATTGAAATTGTCCCTTGATAATTCTATTTCGCGCTCATAAGTTAATTTTAAGTCTGTAACAAATTTTCTTATTTTCTTTAGAAAATCTTCCATATCTGGGTGAAAAGACATATTTTCAATATTCCATTTTCCATCATAATTATCATAATCGAAATATTCTTGTAAAACAGTGGTCATGTCTTCTAATAATGACTGACTTATTGTTAAAGCTGAAGGATTATTAATACTTTCATTACTAATACTTTCTAAATTAGCTTCAAGATCTGCTATCTGCTTTTCTGATTTTTGTAACTGAAAATAAACAAATTTAACAATAGCTCAGTAAAAATAACTTTTATCGATACTTTATCAACTATTTTAAAATACCTCAACTTGTACACTGCATAATTTTTGCTTGGTTTCTGTTTGCAGTTTTAACAGATCAGCCATCTCCATGTCTTTAAGGTTTAATGCTTCACTCAATTCTGCTGTCTTCTTATCTAACTTTTCAGTGGCCACTTTAAGATTCATCATTTTATTTACTACATCTTCTTGTTCCTTACATTTGAGTACTTCATCCTCTAAACTTATAATTTTGGCCTTTAATTGTTCCACAATTACATTTTTTGCACAGATTTCTTCGTCTTTAATTTTTAGTTCAGAAGACAACTGGAACTTAAGGGTTTGTATTTCTGCTTGGTACTTTCCATTTTTATTATCCATAACTTCTTGCTGCAATATTGCCTTGAAATAAAAAAATTGGGCAATGTAAAACTAAATTTAAAAAAAAAAGCATAGATTAAGAAAATTGTTGTTACCATGGATTCAATATCTTTTTGGTGCTGCTCTTCAGACTCCGAATGTTTCTTTTGTAGATCATCCAATTTTTCATTGAGATCTCGAATTTCAGATTTCATGTCTTCCATGTGTTTTTCATATTCCAGAATAGTTTTAGTTTTATTTGCACATTCTACCCTTAAATCAGCCAGTTCATGTTGAGGCTCATATGGAGCCTGTGGATCTTTGGATTCAGTATACAACTTCGTTTTAACACGTGGACAGCTCATTCCAGTTGGTTTTGCAATTATACGTTTCTTTGGTACTTGAGGCTATTTTTAAAGTATACAGTAAAATTTATACCTTAATCAGACAATAAATTAATCTAAAATCTATTTCAAAATAATGAAATATCAGTGCAATGAGAAAAAAAATTAAATTGTAAAATTATTAAAAAATTATATTAAATATACCAATTAAAATATATTTCATTTGCAATTTTTAATAAATAAATGTATTTAGTAGTATTTTTTTACAAATGAAAAGAATATTTTTTTTTAAGTACCCCAAGAAGATTTTCAAACAAGTTCTTTAAAAGGTCATATTTACTATAATTACTTATATTTCATGGAATATAGATTTTCAAATTGCAATGACAGAAATATATATGATATGAAATATAAGTGTTTTTTACGATCCAAAAAGTACGAAAAGTCGAAATACATTACCGTTCGGAATTGTTTAACAGACGCATTACTGGTGCCGCGACTGGATACCGATGCGCTGCACTCAGCACCGCTGCTCGTAGTGCTTTTCCCATCGTGAAATCTGCCGGTTTTTTCGATGGTAGTGCCTTTTACCTTACTGATGAACTTTGGATCATAGGCCCCTGGCGGAGGTGCTTCGCCTAGAAAAATTAATAACTAAAGCGCGCATAACGGTAATATTTAAGTCTAAATTGTGAATAGTTTCTAATTGTAAAAAAGGGTATCCCCTTCATCTATTTATTATCTTATCTAATTATTGAATTTAATTCAACTTTGTAGGTATAGTATTAAAGAATTTAAATAACTAGATGTTTAAATTATCACAATTTATATTTATTGTTGTTTTGACCACAAAAAGTGCATCGTCAATAAAATAAAATTGCATTAAATTATGAATTATTACTATATAATTAAATTGAAATTAATTAGGTAAGTATAGTTTGTTTTTGTAAATCTAATTTATGAAGGCAGTGCAGTATAATGATTTTCCAGATTTTTGTGTTTTATAAAAGGGAATGTGTTCTGAATTTGCTCCAATAATTACAATTTTGTGAAATATTTCCAAATTTTTGGCAGAACGGTCAATGATTGTCTGGGTATTATCATTGACACAAATCGATCGGTCTGAAAAAAAAATTTTCCTTTATTTGAAACATCATGTACCCTAACAGGCCGAGGGGGGTGCGAAGAGTACACAAAAGTATTAGCTTGCAAGGGATGAAAGACGGCGTGAAGTCACACAGAGCGAGAGCGAGAGGGATACGGCGAGCCGGGTGCACGGATAAATAACCAGAGAGGGGAGAAAACGACATTCGACACATACTCGCACATTGCATACGTGTGCAGTACGTACGAACGGCATCGTCGTCCGTCGACGCGCACGGAGGGGACAGCTGTAGGGGCCCTCTAACACTGCATGCATCGTAACGTTATGCCAGGTGTTCGCACTCTCTGCGCTCCTTGCCAACGCAATATAATTTTTCTCATAAGTTTTAACCCCCCATCCCCCCCCCCACTCCCTCCCTTTTTTTCTCGCGCGCGCACGTAACTACGAACTGCGGCACAAAGAGACAGAGCGAGAAGGAAAAATAAAAAGGTGCCGGACACTGCATAGCGATATACATATAGATTTTGTCTTTTTTCACGCTCTCTCTCTCTCTCTCTCCCTCTATATCTCGTCCTACGGCCCTTTACACGCTCACGATGTATATATGTATAACATTGTACAATTTACGCGCCACCCCCTTGCTTCATGGACTGCACAAATTTAAAAAACTTGGCTGCGCGTCGCGGTGATGTTTTGATCCGGACATGCTCTTAGGTTCCCGCGGTTTGATTAAGAAACATGCACACAATCGTAAATATTTTATTCAAAGAAAGCTTTCGAGATGGTACAAAAATGAAATCGTTTGGGATACTTACTTGTGAGTTCGTTGAAACGTTGAATTCGTGCCTTGGAGAACGACATTATCTCTTTGCTTGCAGCTTGCAGTCTAGATACGAAGCTCTTACGAAGCGACTTTAACGAAGTGCGCGAAAGTAAATGAGACGGCTCGTTTCGCGCGCTCCCGAAAACAACAGAAAACCACGTATATGAAACGGGACAGACGATTTTTACGGACAAAAATCGTTCTAAAAACGCTTAAAAGTTAATGAAACTAAACCTATCTATGTGTATGTATAATCCCTAGAAGAAACGAAAGGAAATTACCGCGCGGTTTCCTATAAACGAAAAGAACGACGACCCGAAAATAAATACGAGATCCTACCTCCGCGACATGTTAACCTACGAAAATCGTAAGCGCGACTACGGCGGTGGCTCATTTGCGCGCGAGTCCTTGCCCCTCGGGATTTTTAACGGTTGCGCAAACTATAGATATACACACGTGTATATAGATATATATATATATATATATATACATATATTTATATATATACAGTATTGGCGGGGCCCAACCCTGCTGCTTTCACTCGAACTGGCCGCTAGTGGCTCTCTGCCCAACTGTCTGCACGCTCCGCCAATTGCACGCAGGGGGTTGGGCTCTTTTTTGTCTCTGTTTTCGTTTTAGCTATAATCTACGGGCTATGGTATATCTATATATATCGGCTGCTGCAGGGCCCCTACTTCACTTGGAAGAAAAGTTGTACGTCGTCTCGTGAGCTATCGGTTCTTGTCATTTTCTATATGTGTGTGCATACACGTATGCTCGAGCTTGGAAAAAAAAGACATTTAAATAAAACGAGCGATCTGCAGCACGTCTGCCTATAGTGGCCATGTAAATACCTGTAAGTTGCTCGCAATGTCATTTGCAAATGCTGTAATTGTGATTCAGATTATTGTTATTGTAGGGCTAATGATTTGCAGCTCATATTTGTATAAAGTTGCAATTATCTACTGGCTTTTTGTTTATTGAATTTGTAATCCTATCTATATGAGATTGTTATAATACTTATATGAATCATTTTTTATATTACGGTCACTAATTTATAGAATAAAATAAATGTTTATGATTATTATTAAATTTACGGCAAGATTTTTTTATACATATAATAGTTATAAAAAACTTATTGTAATCAATTGTGGAATATCATCTGTAGAATCTTGATCTATATATATAATTTAAGGGGATGTTATACTCAACTTATACCGACATTACAGTATTTTGACTCCAATAAAAAAATACTTGCATTAATGCAAAATAAAGACATCATTATACACTTTCTTGGATTATAATCTACCATTTTGTAAAGTTTCAGCCCAATATTTAAAGACTAAGTACCTACTGGAAATGGAATTTCCACAAAGTGTTCCGATCATCATGGGGCATACAACTTTTATGGAAAAGGCATTTCCAGTTGGTAGTCTTTAAGTATTTGGCTAAAATTTTGCGAAATAGTATATTATGATCCAAGAAAGTGCAATGATGTCTTTATTTAATTAAAACGAATATTTTTTTTACTGGAATTAAAATATTGTGATGTCGGTAAAATAATCACATGTCCTTTTATCTATGTTATAAATACAAACAATAAAATAATTATATTTCTAATCATTCTTTATATAAAAATGATACGAAATAAGTACTTAGTTTAAAATTTATTAAAAAATTTATGTAAGTATATTTTCCTATGTTTGAAGTGCTCAAGTACTAATTAATATAAACGATAAGCAGTATAAAATCTAATATTATATATTGCTACTTATTAATACTGAGATACTTTTCTTATTTCTTCGCATTTTCGATTACTTACTTATCTACACTAAAAAATTGGAGTGGAAAACGTTTCACCTATTTCCGATTTCCGGTATAGGGATTTTAGACGTTTGTAAAAAAACACAATTTACAATATTCTATTATTCGAAATTCAAAATTAGCTTTTTTAAATATATATTGTGCGGAATATATTGTAAATGCGTCGTATGGATGCGCAGTACGTATATTCCAGTCTAGTCCACGCGGCGATGTTATAGTTGTCGCTTTTTGGAGTCGGCGAGACACGTCGCTGGGCTGCTGAGCTGATAAACTACAGACTGCTGCTGTCCAAGAGAACGTCATTAAATATGTTTTTCAAAATGTTATTACCCTTGTTGGGATTACTTTTACTTTTATTAAACAATGCGTCCTGTCAATACAGGACGAAAAGCGTAAGTTTCATTGTAAATACTATATAACTTTAACATTTTACTATACACTATTTAATTTTTTCATTTTTTTATTAAAGTAAGTGCAGCAAATTTTAGATGCAATTTGTGTTCTAGGTGCAATTTTAAATTTGATTTTTTAATTTTAAATATGTTTGGTTTTCCTATTAGTATAATTTTGAGCATGGATATTAACCTCAAAATACTTAATCTTATTTTCTATTATCTTGATTACAGAGTCAGACAGCTTCTTTAGCTGATCGCGTACAGCAGCTCACAGATATGGCCATGAAAAGACCAGTAATGAAGTTTAACACTGCTAAATTTAAAGAATTTGTTAAAACAACACCTAGAAACTACTCGGTTGTTGTGATGTTTACAGCAATGGCTCCGCAACGACAATGTCAAATCTGCAGGTTTATAAATTACATTATGATTTCTTTTTTACTTAAAAAAAATTAATATTTTATACTTTTATTTGAATTGCAGGAACGCAAATGATGAGTTCATAATAGTAGCTAATTCTTTCCGCTACTCTCAATCCTACTCAAATAAATTGTTCTTTGCATTAGTTGACTTTGATGAAGGTTCAGAAGTTTTCCAGTTGGTAAGTTTTCAATAGGTTAGTTATAATTTTGATTATCAATACTTATATTAACATCGATTTTAAATCTTTAGATGAGGCTGAATACTGCACCTGTTTATATGCACTTCCCAGCAAAGGGTAAGCCAAAGGCAGCTGATACAATGGATATTCAAAGAGTTGGATTTGCTGCTGAAGCTATAGCAAAATGGATATCTGAACGTACTGATATTCAGGTACAATATACTTCACTTATACACAGTTTTAATAATTACATGAAACTTATTTTCTTTATATAATTATTATAGATCCGAGTCTTTAGACCTCCAAGTTACTCTGGAACAGTTGCTGTAGTGATGTTATTGATTCTCATAGGAGGCTTTTTATACCTCAGACGTAATAATCTTGATTTTATTTATAACAAAACCATTTGGGGACTTGGAGCATTGGTAATTTTTTTTATGTTGCATTTTGGTCTTTTTTTATTTTAACACAAGCTAAGGTTCATTGTTTTGTTTTTAGTTTTTCACTCTTACAATGGTATCTGGTCAAATGTGGAATCATATTCGAAGTCCACCATTTATCTACAAATCACCTAATGGCAATGTAGCATACATTCATGGATCTTCACAAGGTCAATTTGTTTTAGAAACATACATTGTCATGGTTCTGAGTATCCTTTTTAAAAAAAACTATGTTTATAAAAATAATTCTTTGTTAAAAGTAAATTTCCTTAATATAAAAAAAAGATGGTGCTGTGGTACTAGGAATGATTCTTATGACAGAGGCTGCTTCCCGCAAAGGTGATGTAAAGAAACGGAGAATATTTACTGTTATTGGACTGGCCTTAGTAGCTATATTCTTTAGTTTGCTTCTTTCAATCTTCCGGAACAAAGCTCAGGGATATCCTTATAGGTATTAACAAAAACTGATAATTATCAAATTGACCTGACATAAATTATTTGAGAACGTTCATTTATACACAATTTGAGATGTATCATTATTGCTGAGATAATTTTTTAAGTTATGATAACTAAGGTATTAATCAGTACAATTAAATAAGTTCTTGCATAATTTATGAACTGTCTTTCATGATCATATATAATATTAAATTATTAAAATAATTTTGTTTTAATTTTACTAATTTTTAATAATATTTGCAGCCTCCTTTTTAAATAAATGAGCAATTTTCTCCAAATAATGAGGAAATTGAATTGAGGAATTCTACTGCAATTTCATTCTGACCTATGTCAAGCACAGAGACTGTACTTACAGTAACAATAGTTGACAAATGGTATATGAATTAATTAAGAGCAAGTTCATGCAATTTTCCATTTGTTGATTAAATTGCACAGTTTTGAGAATGTTTGCCAATATTGCAAGTACAACTTGCAAAATATGTGGAATATTCAATTAATATATTACATAAAATCAGATTGGGCATTTTTTAAGTGTGCAACTGCAAATTTGTAAAAAATGATGCATTTTAATATTGCTATGAAAAGTGTTTCTATGAAATAACTGATGTATCACCAAATTTAAGAAAATAGAAATTTTATTTTAATTTATTTTAGACAATGTTTCTATAAATAATATAAAAATAGTTTTCTATAAACTCAAAAAATAAACGGTAGTATTATTTTTCGAGATTTTGGGTAGTTTTCGAATGTTTTTAGAAACCATTCATGAGTTAAAATTGCACATTCCATCTGTAAAAGTAAGCACACACAATTGTTAGTTTTGAAAAAAACTTTATAAAATAAAATAAATATAAAAAAAGAGTTTACCTGATTACATATAACCCAGAGAGTTACATAGTGAAATGTTGAGGCATTTCTTAAAATAATAGATAAACATAAATACAAAATAATCTCCGTTAACTGCAATGGTGCAGAAACATAATTAAAAAGTTCTCCTTGTGGAATTTTATATTTTTTGCTCACAACAGCTCCTTTTTTATCCTTTCTAAGGTTCGACAGTATTATATTTGATCTGTATTGCAAATAAGTTGATAGAAGAAATACAGTGGCACATGCATAATCTGACCAAGTCAATGATTTCCAACTCCAAAAAGTGCTATCACCTTCATTAAATACATAATTATATATGAGTAAATATTATTTTCAACTTACATTCTATATACAACTAATTTATACCTTTTGTGATATTTTGTGTTTCTCCAAACATACTGATCACGGATCCAAAATAGTGCACAAAACCAATTATATATATGCTAAAATTCATGTAGACGTCACTATACACACTGATGTAATGCGTTTCGTAGAATCTTTTCCAACAGTGTATAGTAAAAATAGACATAGCTAACATAGTATTTTCCACTGGAACTGACATTTCATAAATATTAGGACTTGAAAAAATACCTATTGAATAAAGTCAAACTTCTAAAATGTTTCTTACTCAATGGTGTTGATTTGCCTAAAAGGAATTGCAGCCAAGAAATTAATGCATTTGGTAATTTAGCATTCCAGCAGTATCGATTGTAAAGTAAGAATAGAGCAAGACTGCTAAATGGAGCAGCAAATGCATAAAAATGCTTAAACCACCTGTTATAATAAAAAAAAAACTATTAAATATTTATATTTGTTTATTAGAAAAAAAAAATAAAATTATTTTAATTACCTCTTTGGTACTTCGAGTTTGTCAAAAAATGCATCCTTAAAGTTAGCACTATACTTTCCAAAACGAAAAACTTTAGACATAGATAATGGCAAGGATTTTTCAAAAAAATTGAGTAACACACCGATCAAGACCATAATCAATGAATTGAATATAAAGACGATCTTTATCAGGTTCGGATTCATCATTCTGAATTAAAATTCAATCCTCGATTTTAAACGAAAGTACGACCACAATACATACTACGAATTTTGCCTTACACACGGTGTGTCACTATGTATTCATTGAGAAAGTAGCTAACGGTTAACGAACCGTATGACCCGCTTTTTAGGATGGGACTAAGACTCTCCGCTAACCGCACGGTTTCAAGTACCTACTGCTGTCTTCAACTCTTCATCCGTCATCTCCTACCTTCTTGTCAAACAGTCACAGCTGGTTGACAGAATTTGATAAAGAGACTAATGGATAGTCATACTCATCATACTTTTTCTTTACTATCGAACAAAGATAAGCTTAATCTAAATATAATGAAGCACTTGGCACTTGTATTCAGTAAATTTATTTTTAATTTTCTTTCGCCCTTTAATTAATTATGAAACAGACTTAAATTATAAATCAATGACCTGATATGCATGTAAAGCAATAAGTCGCTGAATGAAAATTTTGCGTACTGCATGTCAATAGACATACGTTCATTTATGCAGTATGAATAAAGATGGAGTGCTCCACATCAAGATTAGGTACGTAATGAATTTGTCTACACTTATGATTTATGCACGTACGCAATCACGGGGTAATAATAACAATAATCTTCTCTTTATTCATTAAAACGTTACATTTTAGTTATTGTTAAGGTTACAAATGTATTATTAATGAGAGATGTATTTGTAGCTATTTGTATTAGTCCGGGATAGTATACGTATGAGAGAGAGGAAAGGATGAGGGCAAGGTAGATTGCGTCTCGTTCCGAGTTACCATCTGGACTCATCAGCCATACTGATGATGGTAACCCTGCCTTATACGTTGGGTGATCTCAAAATCTCATAATATTAATCGAACGATCAGATCATAATAAACTTTTTCTTTTCTTCTAAAAGTTATCATAAGCTCATTATATAGACCCCAAAAAACTAAAAAGATAAAAAAATTTTTTTTAGCAAAATTTCCTTAATTTTTAGCGAAAAATAATTTCTACTTCAGTTTTGGAACGATTACTTAATAATTTCATATCCTCGGTGTCAACGGGAAAATCTAATAAAGTTTAATACCGCATATTCGCATAGAATATTGATGTTCGAAGTAAGTAATATAATTGAGTGTACAATATACTAAGCAATAAGCATAAGTAAATTTGATCTATAACTTATTGCAATTTGCACCAATGTATATCCAAAAACACTAAGACATTTAATTATCTAAAGATTTTGTTTAGCTTTTTAATGTCTAGCTGATGGAGATCTAACATTCTGCGGATATTGGGTGCGATAATGGAAAAATACATTCCCGATTGTAAATATGTAGGTGGATTCCATCTGAATTTCCATTTGCACTTTCAGACGAATTTCACATAAAATTCACCTGGATTTCTATCTGTAAAATTCCAAATTCATCAGGTGAAATCTACCAGGAATCTAGCTGAAAATCCACGTGGATTCCACGTGATTTTCGGGAATATTTTACCTGAATTCCTCATTTCAAATAATACCTATGTTTATAAAATTATAAATTTATAAATAAATTTTTACTCTAGTTTATGAATTTATAAATAGAGTAAAAAATTGAAATGTGGAATTTATACTCTATGAAGGTTATCATATAGCAAATAAAATTGACATTAAGAAAATTATGAAATTAGGTAAATAGTAAGATTTAGGTATAAAAAGGCCTCAGTTAAATTTTTGTGACCTGAGGTCAGTTTTGAAAGGAGATATTAACAATTATTTTTTTTTCACATTTAACACGCGACGGTCTCTAATGGAAAAGTGTATTTTCATGATCTTATTTAATCTTTTTGTAATATAAAAAATAAATATAAGGAATATTTTCCATTGGTTATAAGATATTGAAAAATAATAAAACAATCTAAAAAACAGTGTTTTCGTAATCTTGCAATCACATACATAGGTAATATATCATATATGTATAGCGTTGCCACATCAACCACTACGTAAATACAACTCTGTTTTGACTCACTTAGTTGATAGGCTACTAACTTAATAAAAATTATTTTATTTTATAGAGCAAAAATTGAATTACAATATCTAAATTTATAAAATAGAGTTAAAATTTGATATGTGGAATTCGGGTGAAATCCACCGAGAAATAACGTGTAAATCATGTCGATTTTCAGAAACATTTTTGGTAAATTTTTTCTAACGTTTTTGGAATTTATACAGGTACAAATCAAGGTAACTTTCAGGTGAAATACACTTGAAATTCTGGTAAAATTCGTCTGAAATTTCAAGTGAAAATTCAGGTGGAAGTTTAGGTGGAATCTATCTGCATTATACAACCGGATTGTGTTATCTCAGAATTGGTCATGACCATCACGATCAATTTTGAGATATTACAGTACAATTAATTTGGGATTATAATATTTGTAAAAATATTTTTTTTTATTCAACTTATACAACTCAATATGCCGTCCTATAGTAACACAAACATCAGACTGCTTTGAACGATTCTTTGTAATCATGCAGTTCAAGTATGTTTGAATTTTTATATTACGCTTTTCTACTCCAAAAAATGAATCCCAAAGGCTTAACCCATAGTAGTTCAAAAATTTTTCCTGTGAAGAAATTCAAAATATCTTAATTTACAAAGTTAAATTCTTTTTATTGTTCTGGTAATTCGTCATCCTCCTCAAAATCCATTTTGATTCATCCACGTACAATGATTCAACTCGGTGATATATCAATTTTAATTTCGAAATTGTAATTTAAGCGCAAATAAATTAAACAAATAAGTATTATATGATTTCAAATATTTATAATATTTAAATTGGCATATTTAGGAGACGAAAAATCGTACGTAGATAATGTGAAATGATTTGGCGAGGTTACGAGTGCTATGCAATACCTCTTAACAAAATAATAAAAAATTATTTTTATGATTTATATAATATTTATTATATATTTAATAATAAAATTCGGTCCAATGTCTGAAGCCGGAAAGATCTTACGAGTTCTGGGCAGACCGATTTTTCTTCCGAGTAGCTTATTATTATTATTATTTATCGTCTAGCAAGGACAAAAGTACAATATTCTCGAACGGGTGCTGGGAGAGAAAGTGGTACTTTCGGTCCGCTAGACAAAAAAGTTTTATTTTCGTAATTTAAAATATCCCGAATTATTTATGATATAAGATATCTCCAAATCGTGATGCCTATATTCTGAGGTCATTCGGGTCCAGGAGGTAAAACACCATGGGAATACCGATAGTTTGGTGCGAGGGGCAGATCACTTTTGTTTATTTAAAGGCCTGTGTAATTTAACGCAGTAGGAGCAGCTATTATGTATAAATATAACATAAATGAAACATTATTTGTATTCCAAGTATATACATTGTATAAACTATTGTTGTATGTAAGTATACTTACATTTTAAAAGATCAAATGACAATAAATACAAACACTTGTACAGTCTTAGAATTGTATCGAAAGTTGATCAATTTCTACTTTATTTGATTGAAGTAAATATATTCGTAAAATACATGAAATCTATTGTCTGTGTAATAAGTTTTGAAGACCTTTAAACAGATGCTAATTTTCGTTTCGATTCTCTAATTCATAGAAGCCAGAACGGTGAAATAAGACAGGCCGGTTTTTATGATCTTGAAATTTCATTATTTTAATATAACAATATTAGATTATTATTTTATTTCAAAATTGAACACATTCAGTGCTGTATTATTTTAATATAACAATATTAGATTATTATTTTATTTCAAAATTGAACACATTCAGTGCTGTAGTAAGTAAGTAACATATCGTACATTTGTGATAATAAAATATAGGGGCGAAAAGTCAATTTTTTGAAGAGGCCACGCAAACAGCTATTATTTTTTCCAAATATAATAATAGCGATTTGCACAAAAAAAAATAAAACATAGAAAATAAGTTTAAGGTCAGTATTTGAGCAGGTCATTACTATTCAAGTTTTTGTTCAAAAGTTATCAACGAATAAAGTTCAAAGTACACTCGATGCCCTTCAAAACTAAGCAAACGCGATTTCAAGTATGAGACCATGAAACCTATAATAAATTAGCAAATGAAATCTCCGAGACTTTGAAGTGAATAGACATAAATTTAAAAAAATTAACTATAAATTTATTTTAAATTTATCGTGTTTATTGGGGGGCTTTAAAATAGAAATGGAAAATATTTTAAGACGCTAATGTAAAACCGTTTTCAGCTTTCCTCTGAAGTAAGGTATAGGAGTGAAGGGGGCAAAGCCCTCCCGCCTGTGAAAAGATAGTTGAAAAGAATTAAAAAATTTTCAATGATCCCGAGTAGAAATGGGCTCTGGCATGCCTGGTCAGATGCTCTGGTCCATAGCCAGGCAAGCCTGAACTTAACTTCAGGTAATACCACCGCTATGTAATGATTTTCAGAGCAGGTCCTGCTTTGGCAGCCACAGTTATGGATTTCCAGTGGTACGCTTGAAGTTATTTGAAAAGATTTTTTAAAAGAGAAGTGATTCTTAAATTCACTTCTATGAAGCAAAGTTCGGGAAAGCTTATTTTTGCCAATACTCGGTTTTACACATGAATATATACATAATACACACGAACTGAATACTATTATACATTATCTATGATCGCTTATTAAACTTAATCTATTATTTTCAGAATCAATTATAAACACTTACGGTTCTGTAAATGCAAAATTGCTGGAACCGATTGTCATAAAAAGAGGCATATCAATAG
>UELU01141598.1:0-61055 GCA_900490025.1 Megastigmus dorsalis
AACAAAAGTAGTGTTTATGACCAAACACATGTTTTCTTCTTAAAACTAATTTTAAATATGATTATTTACTATTCTTATCCTTCTATTTCTCTTTTATTATTAATTTTTTATAAATTTATGTTCTCATTTGAAGCACATTACATTGGTCATAACCTTAAAAATGGCAAATTATATGTACATAAATTCTTTATATTTTTATAAGAAACACTTGATCAGAAACTGCTCTTTGCAAAAAATAAAATTTTATTTTTAAAGCTAGAAATTCATTAGCAAGTATCCAGGTTAAATTAAAAAAATATAAGTCTGAGAAATAATTTCAACGCGGAGCATTTTCAGATCAGTTGATCTAAAATTGCGGAAGCATATGGGAAAAGGGATCAAATCCACATCATCTATTTTTTTTATTGATAAAGTTATTTAGCTCTTAAAAATCTTTTTGTGTTATATTAATCAAGTATTTAATAAACAATAATGCAAAACTTACCTCGTGACTGTGAAAAAGCATCGCACAACAAAACTAAAACTGAAGGGGCGTTTCTTACGGGCGACTGTAAGAAAATGGCGTCGATCTCAATTCACATGAAGACGTCCGAAATTATATTTTTTTTTTAAATTTTTTACACACAAATATATTCTCAAACTTTAATACTAGATGAGTGAATATTTCATAAATATCATATACTTTTATTTATGAATTTCCATTCAAATAAATCTAAATATAATGATTTATATAACGAATTGATCCAGAAAGGGGGTCTGATCCAGAACTACGCCAGTCCTTCACGGTATATGTTATTGTTTACAGAGAAGTTTTTGTTCAGAAAAATCCTTTAGTGCCCTTTAGTTCGATTTGAATAACTGCCAATAAATACCTGTACTCTTTGTTTTTCCAATTAAATTGTGTGAGAAATTGCTATTCCAAAAGAATTCGATTTACTACAAATGAAATTTTTTAAAGCTCAGGTAAATATTTAAGCTCATTTTTTCCTTAAAAGCTCAACGCATGCTACGTTGTTAAAAAAATTCCATTCTTTATCGTGGAATTTCAGTCAAATTGGCTAATTCGTCGGAATTCCTACGTCGCTGCCTTTCTCCGCGCACAAATTACTAAAAAATACACCGACGCGCTGAAAATCACGGAAAAAGCTTTTCTCATCGTCATAATGGGCTCTTCCCAGGGAAAGAAAGTAAGAAAAAAAACAAGCCTATACGAGAAAGAAGAAGTCGAGAATCAGAAAAAAACGCTGGTTTAGTCGAAAGCGCGAAGCCAAACGAAACGTAAAATAAAAAAAAAGGCAAGAATCGAAAATTGCGCGCTGACGGGGAAGATCGATTATTCTGGGTTTCCGGAGTCGATATCTATGTACCGCTGCACGCAAAGAAACGAAAGCGATAGAGAGAAAGAGAAGGAGGCGATTATTCAGAAATTCAGCCCATACAGCGCGTTATTACGTACACGGAAATTTCAAGATCTACCGAACTATGAAAATCTTGGGCGTAGCTGAGCCGCCAAGACTTACGGGTCTACCTCTCCACGGCTTTTATGATCATCGTCTGCACGTAAAGTTCGAACTACATAAGCCGGGCTTCGCGCCGGACTTTACGATCGAGGTAGGTTATACGGCTACGCTTTCCTACTCTATACACGCGTGTGAGGTATACGAGAGCTCTGTCGGTCGAACGAAAAAAAAAAAAAAAAAAAAAGAAATAATAACAGAAGGTGGTGAAAACGCACGAGAGGGTCGTGATCGCGCGTATAGCTGCAATCCGTTGGAAGCAGGGATTTTTAAACTCGTCGATAAAGCAGAAGTGTAAAAGCTTCGTTACGCAAGCTCTCTTTCTCTTTCCCGGTGAATCGCGTCCATTTCGCAGAGTTTACAAGGGAAGTCCCACGACGAAGCGATAGAAGTGCGAAAAGCTCAGTGGAACTTGTGTGCCAACGGCGGCGGCGGCGTCGGCGGCTCCGGCGAACTCATTCGAATTCGATGCTCTCGCAGCAAATCTGCCCCTTTTTAAGTGCTACTTGCGCACGACTCGAGTCGCGCGGGCCGGAACGGTATTACTAGGGGAGGATGGGAATTTTTAATGAAAAATCGGAGGGAGGAAGGGAACGCGAGTAGATTTAGTGGGGGAAATCTTTCGGTTCTTTTGTGCGAGCCTGATGGTTTTAACGTTGAAAACTCGGCGCGCTAAGTCGAAAAGCTCGCTGTGACGCGAAGAAAAAACCCAGCTTCGTTAAAAATGCGCTTGTGAGCGAGAGAGGGAGAGAGAGAGAAAGAGCGTGGATCTCTGTAGTGGTAGAAACGAGGGAAGGAAATAATCATAGAAAAAGCTCGTATCTTGAACGAACAAACAGTTTTTAATTTGACTTGAAAATGAAACAAAAAGTAGGGAACAAATGTTTTAGTCTGATTTACCTAGTTTAAATGCTAATACTTTTGAATGTTAAATCTCTAAAAGTAATTTGCAATATTTAAATGAAAAACACGATCATGAAATCATATACCTAGCTTTGAGGAAAATGTTTATTAAACATTATAGTATAGCAACGTAATATTTACCAGCAATAATCATATATCCGTAGTAATTCTTTTACAATGTTTACAGTACCTTCGATGCATTACACTGGCAGGATATTTTTTAATAAGCATTTCTCTTAATGTATATAATCTCGAATTATTCGAGAAAAAAGCGGAAATCTTTTAATTATTGTTTAGTATAACTGAACTAATATGCTGCTTTGCGATACATATGATGCAGAGAAATGCTCGAGATTTTAATGAAATTCCGGCATTCAATATGTGTTTCGAACAGTTTTTCGCTAATTTCTGAAAAATGTCATGAATTCTTCTTTTTCGTTTGCTGAAAATAATTCCGTAATTTATTTTAATTGATAGATACACATAGACTCTATAAAATTCATGAATATTTATAATTATTATTTTTAGATTTAAATTTCCTGATATTAATTAAACTTCCAAGACTTCTATGGATATATTTAAATGCTATTTTATTTGTCATCATTACATCAAAATTTCATTTTTCAGTTATTATCAAACATAAACACTTCTTTAATTAATTTTCTAATGATTCTAGAGCATCGGTTCGATGTTTCTCTTCAGGGCGATAATTATTACGATCGAACGAACGCTATTTGCATCAGTCAACCGTGCCACCATCTCCTTCCTAACGACTGTAGGCGGGAGACTCGATCCCTGGGCTTTACTTTCTAAACTTTATTTTATTTCCTCGTTAACCGATGTAAACATTATTCACTGAATCTCGATAATTACCAGGATATACCGGGAAATTGAATTTGTAAGGAGCGATAAAATCTTTGCAAAACTGTCTTACGCCGGGAAAATAGCTTATCAGCTGCGAGTGAAAATGCATCATAAGTAGAATGTAGCAGTCCTATGCATGGGTCGCGGGTCGAAAGAATTTGGAATAGCTTCCAAAACTTATACTATTCCAAGCAAACAAAAGAACTCTGTTCGGCAACGAGAAAAAAGCATTTCGCGTGTGTCGCATCGCTGATAAATCTAATCTACGCTCTGTGTCTTCCATCGCCCCTTGTCCTCCTCCCGATCTGTCGCGTATACACTCGCGCATCAAAAAAGAAACACGACAGAGAAAGCGCATCGCACAGCAGTTGGTCTTTTCCGTGCCGGTCAGCAAAGTTTCGCGCGACAGCGAGAGCCAAGTCCGTTTGATGCCGAACGCACATATCCCTCCCCCTCCCTCTCTCTCTCTCTTTCTCTCTCTCTCTCTCTGGACGAGCGGATCGATTGCCAAATGCGTTTACGTCAAATTGGATTTCCCTCGCCTTGCGCGCGCGTTCGCATTACAGTCGCACAGAGGAGAGAGGGAGAGAGAGAGAGACGATGCCTTTACTCGAGTAGCCGTGCGCAGCTAGGGAAAGAAAGACAGAGAAGCGGGATGATACCGTGATCCAATAATGATCGACTAAACCCTCCGCGCTTTTCTTGGTAATTAAGAATGCGATGGCCGCGCTGCGTTTAGAGCGAATGAAATTGCGTCGGCAAAAAGTCGAGTAGTTATTGATGATCTCTGGAGTTTCGTTGACGATTAGGTTTGCTTTTTCCTTTTCTCTTCATCCCGGATATAATTTGTCTGGTGGTTATCTAGGTATGGGGGAGGATGGAAAATGGGATCTTAAGGTTCACTGGGAAGATTGGCGAATTGTTTTTACGTAATCTGCCTGATGGATTGGAGAATGATTGCGGTGATAATGTTTTATTGCGCTACGACTTTTTAATTGAGATTGAGGGGCAATGGAAAAAGTTGATCTTTCGATGTATGGAAGAACTCGATGAATTTTGATAACAGTGAACATTTATCTTGTGTACACTATGTCTTTTACGGTTTTTACGGTTTTCTAGGTTAACTTTATCAGTTTCAGGTGTAAAATTCATTTGGATTATACAGCTTTATCGATAATATTTCTTTTAGCGCAATTTAAAAATTATTAAGCTTGTTCCTCTTAACAGCTTTAATGATTGTAGATTTTCTTAATATGCGTATTTCAAATACAAACTAGCTTTTATTAAAGCTATTTGTACTTTTTTCTAATTTTCGAGTTTGTTCGGTAATTTCGTTTGCTCAGAAAAAAAAATATACCGAATCAAAATATTTAGTTTAGCAGAGAGAGTCTTTTTTCTGCCTAAGAACTATGTAATGCGGACGATAATGCAGGCTTAAAATGTAACAGGTTTATAAAATCGCATTATTACAACAATACCATCCTACTGCATTGTCAAAGTGTTCGAATAAATCTAAAATGTACATCAAGTACATTCATAAGTGAAATTTCGCAATTCAGCGTGCAGCTCTTAATCAACACGAGAAGCAGCACGGAATTTCAGCTCAACTCTGTTACTCGCTATTTCGTTATTTCGCATCGCGATCTTCTTCAGTTCGCGGGGTACTGAGCGAATCCGTAACTTCTCGACAAAATCCCACTTCTTAAGCCAAAGCGTCTTGAATATATATCCAAACGTCGAGAAACTGCACGAGAAACTATACGAGCTTCTGCCGCGCTGATTTTCTCGACTCGCTCTACCCTATACGTAACCCCACCTGTCTCTAGAATTCATCTTCGCGCGAGTATAGGAGTCAGTCCTACTCCTAATTTTCCATATGCGGTTTCAGCCTCTGCACCTTCGCCCATCCCACTGATCCGAAGCGAAATGCCACCTGACACGATCCCACGCGCTGATTTCCCCGTAGAAACCTGTGCGTATTTTCACTCCTAGTTGCGGTACATTAATGCGCCATCAACGTCGGCTCTGACGAATTTGTGATGAATGGGGGGAGAGGAGCTCGGGAGAGAGAATAGTAAACGTATTACATTGCGCATAAGCTTCCGCCACTGACAAACGGGACTTTTGATTATAATCAGCTGACTGGCTTACCCTCTGGGCCGAATACGCGCGCGCTCGCGTTTCCCAAAACTTTATATATTACCAGTTTTGCTGGCGAATATTTGCGGTAAATTCGCGCTGCGGGAGACGCTGGGTGATGCGTGCAGGATGATGTTCAAAGCCCTGTCCATATCGTATTCAGTGTATTCATTAAGCTCTACCTAACTATATTCCCTGATAAAAATGGAATAAATCATGGGAAATGTATATATATATATATAAAGCTTCGGTACGGTCTTTTGGACTAAAAATAGACTTGATTTGCATATTCAATATGTCGTTTTTCCTCTACAAGTAAATGATGCGGAATAATAAATGATTGGAATAAACTTTCGTTCTGTTTCCATGATATTCAATTTGACCGAGGCTTGTATAGAAAGCTAACTTCTTATTTTTTTTTAACTTTTCTAAGTGAATAGAGTTATGGGGCGCAATTTGTAAGCATATATACGCTTCAATTGGGGCTATGTGCAAGAATTTAGTCTCAGAGGTGCAATAAATTTCTCGGCATTTGACATATGAAAAGCGCTTATGACATGAAAAATGTCCCGAATAAAACGCTTTTCACGTCATTGCACTTATTTAAAAATATATTTAATATTGAATTGATGTTAAAATTATATGAAAAACTATTTCGCTCTATCATGCAGCATTTATATTTATGAAGAATTGTATAGTTTTAATAAAAGTATATTTGTGACTGAAACCAAAATACACACAATCAGCAATATTTATAGTTTTATCAAATAGATTTTGCTGCTGCGAATTGACTACTAGGTTCACAGTCATTGATGAACACGCATTCACGCTTTTTCTCATTATATATGCAGACAGAAATATTATTATTATGTGAAAATAACAATAACTTTTCATCGCATATCAAGTGAATTATTCGATAAGCGCATAATGCGCGACAGTTTCGGAATCTATTCATCGCGTTTCGGTAAGCTCGTTGTAAAATGCGCGGAGAATTCATCGAAGCGTTAAAAAAGAGGATAGAAAATAAATTAAGGTAATTATTACGTAAGGCCTAGTCGAGGAGAAGATTGCACAAGTGTCAAAGCAGCTTGGAAAACTCTAATTCGCTTGTGTACATGCACACAAGCGAAACGATAACTGCCTAAAGACGCTCGATTGAAATTGTGCTCGCGAGCTTGGTATCCGAGCTGTAAGCTTCCAACACAAAGAGACCTGCACCGACTGTGTAACCCTCTTCGATTCCGCTCTATATCCAAGAAAATAATAAGAAAACTTCCGCGTTAACGAATCGCCGATAGCGCGCGATCTGTCGCCTGCGCATTTAAAACTTTGTTCGCGCCCGCGAGAAATTTAAGATAGTGACGCACAATTAAACGGGCGAGCGCGGCGAAATTTTATTCAACTTTTTAATTAAAGTTTAATTGACGTGGCGCAGGCCTCGTTGATTTTCCTGTGTAAATGAAAGCTCCCCGCGACTTTAGTCCGCGACGTGTATATATACGGAAATCGCTGAAAAACCAGAGCGGTAAAGTAAAATAACGCACGTGCTATTCATTAAAGCTTAAAGCTCTTCTCTCTCTCTCTCTCTGTGTGTGTGTGTATGTGTGTACTTGAAATAAGTCACACAAGGCACACAAACCATGTACAAACAGTAGTTACATACAGATACGAACAAATATCGGTGTACATGGCATATAGAGGCATGTGGATGTACGAGCTTGCATACACACACACACACACACACTCACACACGTACGCGCGCGTATTCACACGCATTCGCCTAGTAGAAGGAGACATCGAGAGAGAGAGAGAGAGAGTTCATACAATTGGTCCATGTGAGCATAGAGAGAGAGAGAGAGAGAGAGAGAGAGAATGTCGCACACACGTTGTAACACACAAAGTCCGAGTGCAGCATGCAGCGTTGCGAAACGGCGCGCGGCCTGTCACTGTCTGGTTGGTTGACCTAGTTGGGCCAAATTAAAGACCTCCGACGCGTGATGCTTGATTCTACTCTGTGTGTGTGTCTTTTTTTTTTTGCTGTTTTCACCAGCGAGATCGCGAATGATGGACTAGCGTCGCGCAAATCGACGAGAGAGTTTTGTTTTTATGCAACGCACGCTAAATGTACCACTACGTTTAGAGGGTCTTCGTCGTTGTGTGTGAGTGAGTGTGTGTGTGTGTAGTGTGTGCCAACCGCGACTCGTTCAACAGGTCGAACTTTGTTTATGAAAACAGGATGCTTTGACTTTATGCACTTTGCACCTTTTCACGCAAAGGCTCGTGATTTTGTTTTTTTTTGTCTTCTTCGTTATATGGATTGTTCGGCGAGTGCTCGCAGGCTTGTAAATATGTTTCGACTGTTCATTGTTTTCTGGGATTGGTATATATGGAATTGTTTCAAAACTGTAAATAGTAAAGTTTTGATTGAAAGATGTGTTTTTATAAATGTTTTGATGAAAGCGCGTAAATATACAGTTCTGATGTATATTCGCTACGATGGAAATTTCTCTATTAAGCATTCTCTTTTATTGAAATTTCATACGAAATATTTAACTACACTTGAGAAGTAATGCCCATAAGCATTTTAGTACTTACGGAAATTTCGCGCATTTCAGTGCCGCGAATTTCAGGCATTCAACAAGCCGAATGCATAGACGCACTATAGAGACGCAAATATTGTACTTAGGAAAGCCGTCTACTAATTAAACTAACTTGTTTAATTTCCCGCGCACTAATTGTAAAATAGTTTATTTGGCGCTTTGATTCTCTGTACAAATAATTATTATGCTGCGCGAAAATAAAAGAAAAAGAAAAGATACACCGTGCGCTTCCCATTTGAGTGGAAAAAATCCAATTTAGTCAGACGGAATTGGATTAATCTTAACGGTATTCCAAGGATTTCACTCTTCGATGGGGCACGGTTTATAAATTGAGTCATAATTTATAATATACAAACTTTATCGGCTGTATCTTAGCAAAAAGATAAAATATACAATTGATGCGCACTGCTTTCGATGCCTAATTAAATTCAAAGTCAATCAAAGTAATTAAAACAGTACTCGATGAAAGAAAATTCGTTCGGAAACCTTAGTTATAAAACTTTAAATTAGTTCTGAAGGTAAAATTTGCATCTATGCTATTTCGCATTTCTATTAGGAGGTTATTCTATTAGGTTATATACACCATAAGATAAACTATAATACTCGGTATTTGTTTATACCGGCAATATTTATCGTTAAATATAACAATCTTTACGCATTGGAAAGAAACGAAACAAAAAAGAATAAAACAAATACTTGAAAAACAGTTGTGCTTCGACTCTTTGTTCTCTCGCGCAATTAGAAGAAAATTAAACAAGTAATAAGTTCTGCTGGAAGAAAAGCTCTTAATTAAAAAAGACGAGGCAAACCAAATATCATTTGGCGGCAACAGCCACAGCGAGCTTATTGCGCGAGCTCGTTTCCTTCGCACAAGCTCGCACAATCGATGTCGCGGAAAATGATGGCTTTGCGTGCGCCTCGCTAAATATTCTCTCTTGGAAAGAAGGAGAGTAGGGAGCGAGAGAGAAAAGTAACTCAACAGAGAAAGGGAGAGAGAGAGAGAGAGGGAGTAGCATAAAGTGCCTCTTGCGCTCGCGAATGCCGCTGTGCGGCTACTGGGTCATGTTGATTGGGCGGCTCTCGAGTGCGGGAAACGGGATATTTCACCGAGATAGAGAGGGAGAGAGAGCACACAACTCGAGTTGGACTTGGACCGAACTAGACGATGAAAGCCGAGAGAGAGAGAGAGAGAGAAACAGTTTTACAAAGTATATATTCCTTCGCGCTAACGAGCAAAATTCGCGAAACTACAGGGGCGGTTTTGAAGAAAAAAAGGCAGAGAGAGAGAGAGAGCTCACATAGCGTGTCCCGCATTTTCCACGAGCAATGTATTTGTGCGCGCGGTATACACGGTATTGCTGCGGCCGCGTAGCGCTGCGAAAGTCCCGAGGTTTCATTTGCCATTCGAGCTCGACAAATATGTATAAGCGAGTGAGAGAGAGAGAGCGAGAGATCCGGCTGTAAAGTTTGCGGGAAACAAGTCGGACGCGGGGATTAAATTTGCCTCGTCGTCCACCATGAACAAGCTGGCTGAAATCTGTCCGAGTGTGTATCGCGATACTCGCTCGCGGTATTACATTATTTAAAGGCGCGCGCGTGCGAGCGGTTCACGAAATACGTCGCGTTGTGGTGTTGGTCCGCGTCTACGTTCGGAGGCAAATTTTCACTCGAATGAATATTTCATTCAATTTTGAAATGCCACCCCTTCCCGCCCGTTACGAGTCTCTGTTGGCTGAAACTTTTATTTAATCCATTAACACGCCTAGCGAGAGACATCAACTTTTCACACTAAATTCTGCGGTAGCTCATTTTCTGCTTTGAAGGATTTATAACACTTTGCGCGAGAGGCTGATTTTTTACCCCAGCTTTTGGGATTATTAAGTACGAAAATTCGTAGCTGCTTTTAGGAGAGATTCGGACTTTTTTACACTCTTTCGGGGGTTTTCTTTTTGGATTTGGCAGACGAAAAGTCTGTAAATGCGTTGCTTTGAAGTGCGACTTGTAATGTATAACATACTCGGTTTTGCATATGCGAGAGAATTTCCATACATCGCACTAATCGCTGTAACACAATGTTACTGTAATGTTAAAAAAGAAAGCCGATTATGGCATTAATGCAGCATTTCTGTAGATGAAATTTCGTATAGGTTTATAATAAAAAACGAGACAAGCGAAACGGAAAATACGTTGGAAACCATTTTTGTTATCGTAAAATAAGTTGCATAGCTTGTTCTTGGTTTTCAAAAGTTATGAAAACAAAACCACTAGAGCTATAGTAAGAATCTTGAAAAAAGTCCGTGCAAAAGACATAAATTCCCTTTGAAATTCAAGACACTCTTTCAGCTCACTTAAAAAAAAAACGCCTTTAACAGGAACTGCGTCTCAACTTCTCCTTAGCGATCGTTAAGAGATTTTCAATCGCATTTTCATTGCAGCGCGCCGGCAACGCAAACTTCTCTATTTCTCTGTTCCATGAGCTTACGCGCCAAAGACACGCAATCTCGATGTCGAGACCCCGCCCGGAGCGTCAAGAGATCGAAATCCCATGACGAATCAGCCCGTCAGTCCTCGTGCGGCAAGTCGAAGGGCGAGACCGTAAACTTTGCCGGATCGCATCCGAGAGGCGAGAGAAGCTTTTCATCCGCAGTCGCACATCCAGTGTATATACTTCACTTGAAAGCTTTCGCGTGCACTCTTGGTGTCATTCCAACTCGCGCGGCAAAACAAAGATAAACGCAATACCCACCGCGAGCATCTTAGCATTCGACGCCGACGTTTACGCTCCGCACACTATTCCTTTCGGCTGCGCAGTATAGTTTATAAAAAATGTATACCAGCATTACACTCGCCGCGCAAACATTTCCACGCGCTGACTTACTTACTTAACGTTGGCTTAACTAACTCGCAACTTTCGCGTTATCGATCGAGAGAGCTCTGAAAGCGCTTCAACTTTCTTTGACGCTCGCTTGCCCGTGCACCTTTCTTTTCTTTTTTTTTAGATAGATATATACATCGCTGTCCTGGTCTCGAAGCCCCGAGTCTAGCAAACGTTTTGCTTAGTTTGTCTTTTTTCTCTTTGTTACTTTCCGAGAAACGCTATATGCAATGACAGCCACGCTTCAATTTTAACCGAGCAAATCAATAGCTTTCTTGATTTGGTTTCGTAATAGGCAATCGGTTCAGCTATTTTCTTGGAATTACTCATTCTCGAGTAAAGGCGTTAATTTTTTACATATCATTTGGCATATAGAGAATGAATTGCGCATCTCGTTAGTGGCATCAATAGATGTTGTAAAAACTGCGTGATTAAGCGTATAGCATGCCGGTAGTCTCTAGCAGCACTATATAATCGATGGGAATGGAAAAGTTGGGGGATAAACTTAGTTATACGGTGTACGGATTGCAGTACAAGGTGAATAATGTAAGCTGGTAGTAGCAGATTGAACGATAGAACATAGTTTTGCTCTGTACGTATGCGAGACGACTTCCTGATTCCTTTTTATCAAAGTTCGGGGGAACGCTTTTCAGAACTTCCGTAAATAACAGCCGAGGTCAATATTTTAAGAAAATTCCGAGTTTCTTTCTCCTCTGGGACTTGTAAGTATTTCAAGACTGCGCGACGACTGTAAGGATTCGCATCAGCTATTCTGTCAGTACCAAAGTTTATTTATAAATTTATCCGTAAGCCATATAAATCTCGTATATACATAATTTACTAAGAACTAAATTTAAAAGTTTTAAAAGTTTGTTTTTGCGTATACATTTTTTTTACGTCTAAAAAATGTACGAAAAAGCTTGAATTATTTAAAGAAACTTTTAAGAAAGAGAGATTATATCGATTATATCGATTATTTCCATTCTTCGATATAAAATAAATCCGAAAGAATGAGACGAAATTTCCTAGTAATCACACGAGAGCGACAGAGAAATGTAAAGATGAGAAAGTGAAAAATAAAAAAAAAAGGGTACGTAATTGACGCGAGGTGTCGCGCGAAACCGGATATGTCATCAAGTCAAGTCTGACGTTTTTAATTTTTCAGCCGTGCCGCACGTGGATGCTCTAACGGCTATTAATTTTAAATGTACCTTGCGATTACGGCCTCGGGCATTTTAAAAGGAGAAAACGAGAGCAGAAGAAATTCCGATACAAAGACGTCAAAAACAAAGCCAAGCCGGTGGTGCTCTCTCTCACTCTCACTCTCACTCTCTCTCTCTCTCTGCGCAGGAAGGACTTTTTCCGTTAGCGATGCATATATACTCCACCGCCGCCGCTTCGATTTGCTGTGGGGGACGTTATTTCTTTGTGCGCGGATAGCCTCTGTCTTTCTTTTTTTTCCTCTTCCGTCGCCGACGTCTCGATCCCTTTTAACGATTACTCGTGAAAATGACAATTTAATGCGGCCAAAGAACCAATTACTGATCCCGCAGATTTAGCGTAATAATTAACTGACCTGATGATGTCTTTATTGATTTACGTTATCCTGACAGTTCAAACTCCGAACGATATTTAACGAAAAGTTACTACAATTTGGTACAAAAATATTTAAAAAGGTATAGCTGCAGTCTTATTCAAATCAGGGTTTATTTATTTACTTCCCCTTTTTAAATCTACACATGTTTAGTTGAAAGGACTGAGAAATAAATGCTTGTTATTGAAAATATACTATCTACTTATATACGCTTGAGTGGAAAAAAGATACTATCTGGAATACGCGCTCGATATACCTATACAACCGTTCGTAAGATTAACGAATCGTAAATTCAGTACAAAAAAATATAATCAGAGTTTATTTCTCACGTTTTACATCGAGCATGTATAAATCACACAAATCCACATCAACCGGATACAAAAACTCGTACGGAATCAAAACGTATACCTAAAATCTCGCCGCCAATCAGATACCAAACAAGTTCCATCGACATCTGCGACCACTAATATCATAAACCACGGGCGGCGCTTGTCCAGCAGCTCTCGCTGTATATGTAGATTTATTCGACACATATACACACCCGTATATATCGAAACTCGACCAAGCAGCTTCGCTTTTCACATTTCGAGGATTATGTTATATATATATATATATATATAGGTGTATCCGTAACCGCTGAGACCGCAAGGGTCGGGAGAGAGTCGCAAGAGGTCGTGGCGCGATACAATGGAGCAGAGTTCAGTGTATACGGCGCACAACTTCGGGACTCGGATCCTCGTCGTCCTCGTCGTCGTCTCTCGCCTGGATCCCTTCGCGGTTATTTTGGCGAGCACCAGATTCGACCAACCCGACAAGCGCCTCGCTGGTCCACAGTTTCGAGCTGGCCATTATATACGGGGGGACGTCTTGCTTCTCGCGTCGTCGTGTAGCATATTCCTGAGGGACATTCTCCACGCTTGGGGCGCGTATGCAACTTGGAACGTCCATCAGGCGTTGGCTGCTATCGTGTCGGGGGAACACTTGTTCCAGTTTCCTTTTTTTTTTGCGCTTCGATATGCGGGGGATGGTGAACATCGAGCTTCCTACTGCGCACTGATTGGGGATATCACTCTGGATTGTTTGGTCTTGATTTGTCCCGTTCGATATAGAAGCATGTACTGGGGAATAGATGCGATTGGTGCTTGTAATGGGAGCTTATGTCTGTGTAGCTGTGAAAATTAAATATATTACTTTTTTTTATATTGAATCCTTGAATTTCAAGAAGTGTTATTATTTCAATATTAATTTGTAATAGATATTTTGTAAGAAGACTGTTTACTAAAAGGTTCTGTGTAGTTGCAACTTGAGTAGTCCAGTAATCGAACTTGATTTACTAATTGCAGCAAATTTGCAAAAAGTGGAATAAAACAATACTTTTTCAATAGTGTCGATCATGAAACATAAATGTTACTTTAAGCCTCGAATTTGACTTCGATTTCTCCCCCTGGCAAAGTAAAAATAGTAAAGAGCTATAAATACGTATATCAAAATCCCTCGTGTGATAATATCGCAATATCAAGCAAGGGATATTAAAAAAAAATCTTTGACGTCAAGGCTATCAAACCTGTTTTCCCGATTAAAGGATAGTCAGTCATCTGCGACAAAAGAAAAATTGCTCCCAAAAAAAAGAGGGGAAATTCACGGGCCGCGCGAAGAGAAATAGTCGAAGGGTCGCACAAAGACAAAGAATAGGAAAAGCTGCTATATGTAGCCTAAACTTGATAACAACCCAGGAAGTGTGCACTGATAGTTCAACAGTTAGGTAATACGTGGTAATTCTACTGAAACAACTAATAACCCCCGGAACAAACAAAAATACCCATCGCATCTAATAAACACGTCAGCAGTACATATATATATATATATACATCATCTTATTAATTTCTTTAAATTGTTTTAATATTTACTTTGCTTATAAATTGAAACGGTTATGCAATTTTCAGTTTCGCTTTAAAATAGTTTTACTGCACTTTAAAGAGCCTTTTAAGAGTCTTTAAAGTGCTATGATTCCACTTTCATTTGATACTTAAAGTTGGGACGCAGAGATTGCATTTATGTATTTCATTTCCACGATGTATATTTCTCCGAGGTGGAAATGCGTGACGCTCACTAAATATACTAGGATTTTCTTATTGCTATTTTAAAATCCTTTTTCAGCAAAACTATATATATAACGTAAATTCAATCGTATTTCAACATCGACGATCTGTTCATCTATTACAGCATACAACAAAAAAAAAATAATCTTGGAGCTTTCGTAGCCAATTTCTGAACAATTTCCAACACGTTGAGCCGTAAACACATCGTGCGCACACCGAACCAACTCAGACGCCTCGAGACCCACATAACATCCAACCACTTTATCATCTTTTTTTTTTTTTCGTAAACTCACACGTACACACATACATACACAGAGACTTACACTTGTGTAACTGCTCGCACGTCCAGATAAAGAGATTATACGGCAAAAGGAGATGATCACACGTATATGCGGGAGAAACGGGAACACAGGGAAAAGGGATCAAATAGGCCGTGCACATATTCATCCACACGTGTACACGCGTGCGAGTGTCACCGGCGCTTCTCGCGACAATGATTCAAGTTCCCCTTTGTGCATGCGTTTCCCTTGCCCGAACACACACACACACATACATACACAGAGACTCTCTTGCTCTACTCTTTCATCGTTTCCAACCCCTCAGAGGGTTTCGCCCTCGTTCCTGCCTCTGCCGCGGGTCGTCGCCTCAAAAGCTAATTGCCGCGGCTCTGTAGCTGATAACGGAGGCAAAAAAAAAAAAACAGCGCGAGTAGAGACTCATCGGTGGGCCCCGCAGACTTGAATTTTCGCTCCTCTACTTTCTTCCACCACCCCCCTGTACCACCACCGCTTCCGTTTTTGCTTCGATTATACATATAGGGCGGCATTTGTCAACGTGATTTTTCTTTTTTTTTTCGTTCGTTCGCTCGTATATTTCCCTTTTTTTTTGTTCGGGCTTTGTTCCTTTTTTGGCGAAACCTGCCAGCGTAGCTCACCGGGAACGAATTGATCCGTTTCCTCACACGCGGGCGGGAATTGAAAGGTAAATCTCCTATTTTAACGAAGGGTAGACGAAAAGCTTTTACCGCGTGATAGTTTTTTCTTTTCGAATATCCCTCTTTTTTGAAAATCTTTCTGGAAATGGCAGTTTTGCACCCATTTATCAAGTATTTGAATTGAATGTAACAATTTTTAGCGAGTATCATTTGAAGGATTGCAATAACAAATCATATTCCGATATAATACCTTTTTAACAAGTGCCTTAGGTGTGTACATTATTAAATGTTGGAAATACTGTCTGAAATTTATATATAACACTTGAAATAATCGATTTTGTACATATTCAATGATATTAATCAAATAAAAAGCTGTCTGCAGGTTTGAGTCTGCAATAGTTATGAACAAAACTAAACTTTTTTGTTCACTGTATAGCAGTTCTCGATTCAATTTAATAATTCAGCTCATCCGGCTTACTTTTTCAAAAGAAATTCAATGGTGCTCCAGATTCACTAGAGATTATTCATTTTTGTTTCGGCTATTACACGTTAAAAAAAAAAAGAATTTGCTGGCTACAAATGTATAGAGATCGTACTGACTTTTCAGTTTGCGATTGAATAAATAATTTAATTACATTTTCTAACGTTGTATATGAATCGCTAAAAAAAAGTGGAACTTGAACTCCTCTTAATTCATTGAAACGTAATAAAAATGGTAGAAATAGGTTAAAACGGGAACGCTAAGAGACACATTTTTGTATTAAATATAATCGTGCTAAAATCTACAATATATCATACGATATTCAGACACAACGTGACATATGTACACAAGCTTATAAGGAACGATGTTTCACGGCATTTTCTTGTTTCACCGCAGCGAGATAAAGCAAAAAGAGAAAAATCAACGGCGTGACACGCTTGTCACAGCATCAGCTTATTCTTAGAAAAACGTTAACGATTTTTATATCTCCGCCCGTCTGTTCTTGTTCCAGACGTCCCCAAGTCCGCGGAGACTGTGACTGCCGGCGATAGTCCCGCCAAGCCGAAGGAAACCTCGGAGGAAAAGACCGAGGAAAGTGCAGCTAAGGAGGCAGACGAGGACGAGAAAGACAAGGAGGAGGAAGCTGCGACGAGAATACAAGCGGCTTTCCGTGGTCATAACGTCAGGAAGAGTATGAAAGAGACGGAATCCACGGCGAAGCAGGGCCAGAACGAGGAACCCGAACCTACCAAGGAACAGCTCGAGCAGGAGTTCAGAGAGGACGACAAAGGTATATACATATAGGATGCATGCCGCGGGAATTGAGCGGGGATTCAGCTGGGGATCGAGTGGATTCTTTGGGGTGAAATAAAACTTCGGGGAATTTCGAGCGAATTGAATTAGAGGGAATTTTCATTCTAATTCCTCGCTTTTATGGGAAGATTCATTCTTGTTTAAATTTCTATTCACTTAAATAAAGTCAAAATAGTCTAGATTATTTCTGTTTATACATGATATATTTACATTCAATTTTAAGTGAATTAAAGAATAGTACGAGCTTTTAAATTGATTAAAAACATTGGGATATAATAGTTTCTTTTACTTATTGATTAACTATCTACTTTCTTTGCTTTAAACTGTATAAAGTCTTATATTGTAGATTTTATAATAATGTATTTTAAAAACACGAAGTTTCCAGTTATGTAACACGTCGAAAAGGAGGGTAAAGAATATTATATGTACATGTATATTTATTTAAAAGTTTACTGCAATACTTTTATGCAAATTTTTACCAATTATTATAAAATATAATAGAACTAATTTGATCAAAATTTCCAGTCATTATTGCTATTAATTTAATTGAATAAATTAGAATGAGTATAATGAATAAAGGAAAATGTGGAAAAATTCGCTTCTACGCTAATTATCAATTAGAAAAAATTATTACTAATTTATAAATTTAGTTTGCATAAAATATTAAATCTTAAACATTTTCAATTAAACACTGTACACTGAAAAAGAATTTCCTACATTTAAGTAAATATTTTTTTCAATAGTACTAAAGAAATATTTACTTTATCTAAAAATGCCATTTTTAAATTTTGTCAAAGATATTTATTTCTTAGAAAATATTTTTTTACTTCCCATTCTGAGCTGAATTTACTATCATGCACACTAGAAACTTTTAAGTAAATATTAGGTATGCGACAGTAGTTTTGAGAGGATACTCACTGTGTTTAATTTAAATAGATATGAAAGGATCTACATACATTAATCCTTAAAATTCTGAGACTGTAGGCATTTTTAATATTTACTTTTCAGACTAAGTATTTCAAAATTACATTTAACAAAAATCTGAGTACTTATAACACATCCCAGAAATAGTAAACCAGGGCACATCAGGACGCTTTCAGATTTCCTTAAAGAAATTTAATATTTCATGTTTAACGAATTTCGTATTAATAATTTATTATTCTAATAAGCGCAAAAACCATTTCATCTAACGACAGCGTAATCTGACACTTGCAGAGTTGTGTCACGCAGCAACAAAGATCCAGGCGACTTTCCGCGGACACATGTCGAGAAAAGTCGATCAGGCAGCCTCCACGGCTAAGGATCTGATGGAAAATGCCGCGGAGAAAATTGATGAGAAGGTAAGTCGCTATAATGATGCTGTCAATAGATTATACTTCGATCCCAATGGACGGACAGAGCTGCAAGAGATTCCCCCCCCCCCTCCTAAGTATTGGTTTAAATTTTTTATTAGACATTGGCTTATTTTCGTTCGTGCAGTATACAATGACAAAACCTGCAACACGTGCAGAAAACTCGTTATTAAAATTGTTGTGGAAGGCTGACAGAAGACAGACACGTATAGACTATGAGAGACCAAGGTTGCATGTGCGATAATATTTCCTTTTTACGTAAGATCAATTTGCAAAAAGTACGGAGCGACAGTGTATACATCAGTGTGTCTTGAGATGAAAAAGTGAAATTACGTAATATGCTAATATTTTAAAGAGACTAATCCTCCTGCTTGATTTTACGCGTCATATTATTAATCAACCGAATTGGGTCACTCGAGCAGGCAAGCAATTTGATAATTGACCTTTACAACATCGTAATTGAACCAGCGTTTTCACTGTTTCGCACTAAATTTCGTCGAAAATTATTCTCAAATTGTCTACCTTCGTGTAACTTGGTTAGCGTCAAACTGACTGTCTGTCAGGTAACGAAGGCCTTTAATTATATTTCGATGTACACCAGGCTATCAAAGATTTTCTGTCATTCCTACTTACGGCCGGGATGTATATTTCCGCCAGATATGCGCCCAGATTGATTAAAATTTTTGGTAGTATTTTATATACTGATAATTCTAATAATATTATCTTTTTGTTACGTGTTGTAACTTACATAAGATGTACAAATTATTTATCTACAATTTAGAAACCTGTAAGTTTCTTAATAATTTAAATTTATAGTATATTTTAAGTTCTTTTTTTAAATCTTATTTTTTAAAGAAAGGTGTAGAAAGACAACTATTTCCAATAAACTTTTTTATAACTTTCCGGTTATGTAATAGGGTGATTTTTTTACATTTAATATTTTTTATGCTATAAGCGATGATGATCGTTTTTTACGTTTTCTCTAAAAACTTCATTTTATTCTGATTTCGTCGGAGGTTCTTCTTTCCACAATTATTTAATTCCATAAACATAAATAGCAGTTTTCGTTACTAGAGCGTAAAGTTGCCCGAACGTGACCGTCGCGCTCGTGCTGCGAACATTATTTTTCGTCATAGTAGGCGTAAAGTACGGTTGCACTCGAATAGGTTTATTCGAGTTCAACTTTACACCCGCAACGCATAAACCTATTCGCGTACTTTACGCCTACTATGGCGAAAAACCTTTTACATCAAATGCGATACGTATTATTATTCAACTAACATCACAAGTAAATAATATGTTCAAATATAGATAATGTACCTGATGTACCTGAAACATGAAAGGCTCCAGAGAAATCCTGAATATATTCAACCTCATATTATACAGACAATCTGCCACAACAGTTCAAGATTGTGAGTACCAAAAATTTGTTTGGTGCAACTCGTTCACTCCGATTTCAAGGATCTAACAATCTATCGACGCGCGATAGGATATCCGGTCAGTGGGATAGGCAAAGTAGTTGAAATAAAAAGTTCCCGCATCCATATTACAGGGAGATAGGAAGACGGGAGAAAGCTTGGTGAGCTTACAAGTCCTGAAATAGTCGAAATGAAATAAGAATGGCGGTCGGCGACGGTAATGGGGAGACGCTGGTGGCTGCTGCTACACCATGTCAGAAATAAGGAGGGAAAGTCGTGAGCCCGCAGCAGATATACGGAATGGTAATACGTTATAACGCCGATGAATAATTCAGACGCGGTGGTATAGCTCACGATTCTCTCTCTCTCTCTCTTATACTCCGTCGAGTTATGTACGTGTGTGTGGAGAGAGCGAGTGCATATCCCTCTCGCGCACACAGGGAAGTGCATTTCCGCCTGACATGTCTAGAGAGCGCAGACGCATCGCGCGCACCCCACACACGCGAGTCTTTCCGTTCCCGGAGCTAGGACGTACGTAATCCCGACTAACCTAATTTCACCTTACGAAAATTCAACCTCGAGATTCGCGGAACTGGCAAGCGTTCCTCCCTCTCTCTCTCTCTCTCTCTCTCTTTTTCTTTTTTTTAATTTCAAAGGCTCCCGCGCCACTTTGCGCAGTGTGTACGGCTACGTGTACATCGTACGGTCGTATAGTATGCATTTTTGAGTGTGCGCGGGATAGCAGGCGGCGGCCGTATAGCAGCAATGGACACACACGAGGTCTTTAGCTTCGCGAATCGGGATTTGCTACCACAAAATTTACGAGCGACTTTATTTCTGTCTTATCCGCGTGTATGGAGAATTCGGCTCTGTGTGTATTTTACGTTTAATGCCTTCGCCTACGGGCCGTACACGCTATATACCGGCCCGACATACTGCCTCGTGCGCTATTTTATTCGACGATAGAATCAAAAGAGATTTGAAGATTTAATGCCCTCGACTTTTAAAAGTTGTTTATAGAGCTGCTTTGACGGCGGAAAAGAATACACATCCGTTGTGTTTGTTCTTCAGGTTCTATATCTGAAAAAATAATATTTCACTTGCGCAGGCCTTAGATCATTCCGTATATTTATTAGATTTTTAAACAATATTACTTATTATTATTCAAATAGATATACTCTTGGGAAGAATGCTTGTTTTCACATTGCTTTCAAAGTAATAAATAAATTATTAACAATATTACGTTTTTTTTGGCAATGTAAATTTTGTCGATCTTTGAAAATAGCGTGAATATTTTGAAAAAATTGTGAAAAATAATTTCTTGGTTGGAAAAATTTCTTTTGAAAACAAAAATTCGATTGATATTTGGAAATAGTGCGCATTTAAAAGTTTACTTTAATTATGAGGTCGTCATTCGCATACCTACCGCTAGGCGGCGGATATCTCTCTTTACATCTCCCTACACAGGAAAAGCAATGTTTATATTATAAGAGTTTTGAATTTTTGATAAAGGGTATTCTGTCCAGGGTTTGATTGCAGAACAGTCAATATCCGTAGTGGAAAAGAAAAGTAGCAATCCAATGTTCTCAAAATCATTAAAACCTGAACCATATCTGGAGTCAACTATCCAATTAATGATTACAGGTCTTAATGATTTTGAGAATACTTAATTGTAATTCTTTTTAATTACGGGAATTGACTGATCTGTGGTTAGACTCTGGACCCCTGCATATAAAAAATTCAAAATTCAAAATTCTTATAATCTGACATCATTTTCCTCTATATGGAGACGTAATGAGGAATATCCACCGCTCAGCGATAGGTATGCGAAGGCGCCTCCAAGGAGATAATAATACACGTTATTACGCATTCACACAGTTGTGGAGTAAAAAGAATAACCGACAAGTAGATGGAAACAATCCTAAGAATTTGCCTACCTATACTGTCAAAACTGAATTCGGCTAAGCTGCATACAGAGTAGTAAAAATAAAGTACAGTATAGTTTTATTAAATCGGGATTCTGAATTACACAGATATGAGCCTTTATAAAAAAAGTTTAACCATTGTAAGAACCAAAAAATTATTACGACAATTAGATAAAGCTATAGATTAAAAAGCACCCGCACTATAAAGTAAAATCACAATTAATATTAATATTTATGATTGCGCAATCACGCATTAATGTGCATTCTGCAAATTTCATTATAAATGCAAATATATGTAGCTCATGTTATTCTATGAAATTACAGTGCATGAAATTATAATTATACTTATTTATTACGCTCCACCTTTACCGCGGTAACTTCCGTTATTGATCAATGACTTCATTCTTGTTCGGTATTTCATAACCTGACAATAATGTTTAACCAAAATGGCTATTCATTACATTGGTAAAGGTATAGATGAAAAATAATGAGAGGCATAAATTAACGTTAAACGTTACATTGGTTTTCGATATTACTTAATTAAAATCTGACACTAATTACACATTCTTTCGACTGCTTGAGAAATACAATAACTAAGGTTAATATTCTATTTATGCGTGGAATATTTATTTTATAATCTTCTTTAGTCGAATAAATAACATTTTCAAATTTGAAAACAATTCCATTATTATTAATAGTAACAATAAATAAATGTAATGACGAAAGTAAATTGTGTTTATTTGTATAGTCTAATTCAATACTATACTTGTTTACGTCTTGGTTTTATTTTTTCATTCATAGAAATATCTCTATATACACACACACGCACACACTATAATTTCGTTTTCAATCAACTTGAATAATGACTTGGTCACTTCTGCAATATGAAAAAAGATGAAGTAGAATTGATTAAAGAAATGAAGAAGAATGATAGATTCTTGATAATGGATAGAGTGACTAAGTCGTTTGAAAATTGAGTACATTATTCGATCCTTATCTTACGTGGACACAAGTTAATAGGACTACGTCTTACATAAGAGAAAAGCTGTAAAATAAAATAATATCGACTGACTATAAAAAATTAATAATAAGCAAGTGATGCCGCAACTTATATTTATGAGTATATTTTTACTTTACAAGTTTGCATTGTTTTTAACTAAGTGGCAGTTACGTAATGTTCTTTTTAAAGTTCACAGTTTTCTAAAAGCAAGAACAATGCAGAGCCGTTCCGAAACGTTCTTAAGTTTGGAAGTTCCATAAACTATGCGTAAAAAAGAAGCTTTGTAGAGAAAAAATGAAGATGTTTGTATTTTACGAGCTTGTATTACGACTTTGCTTGAATAGCATACTGCAGCCAAATAAAAGATAATGTACACAGAAAATCTTGCCAAACAGATACACTTTCTTGAGAACAAACTTTCTTAAAAGAAGAACTTTCCACTTTCATAACCGGAAATCTTTCCAAAAAGCTTAAAATCTTGCAGTTCAATTTTAAAAACTACTGCCCAGAAATGGAAAAAGGTGAAAATTTTGCATATATATCAGCTAATTATCACTGGACGGCGACTGCAATTCTTAAAATCTTTTATTACTCAGCGTTCGGAACTATTTTACGTTAACAATTCAAGCAAATCTTCCTAAATAAATATAACATTAAGAATACAATCTATATCACAAAGTTAAATATCCTGCAAATTTTCTCATGGAATATGATTACGGGTGATCACGGGTAATCACTTTGACTTGCAATTGTAAATGTTGTCACCTCTTGATTAATAACCAAATTCTACGGATTCTGATGGCTTATGCAGACAATTTATCCACAAAATGCGAGCAGCGTAATTACTCGCTGCTTGCAATTCTAATAGTAAGACAACTGGTTTCCTTGAAAACAGGCTCGATGTATATTCAGGCTATTGATCAACATAATCTCGGATGCGCTGCTTTTCGAGTCCTCGATTGATCCACACAAGCTGCTTATACCGTACGATCGACTCGCAAAGCTTTTAGAAAAACATCGGACTTGGCCTAACAGCTCAAATCCTTCACGGTGCATACTTTAATTCGTTATACCCAGGCAATAGGCTCATAAGGAATCGTGTTTGCTGGGATCGTTTGACGAAAAAAGAAAAAAGAAGAAGAAAAAAAGAACGACATTAGTATATTCTGGCAGCGCGTCAACGAAATCTCGTCTGCTCGGTCAATTGCAAGTGTATAAGCCTATTAGAAAAAGCGCCAGGTATAATAAAACGCCACGACCCTTGAAAGAACACATTTCCAGTTGGCACGCACACGAGTGTGAAGCACGATATGCTAATAAATCGTCACCTTTACTTTGATTAATTGGAGGCAAAAGATCACGCACTGGAAAACCAGCAGTACAATTAGGAGCTTCATTATCAGAAGCTTGATGGATTGAATTATTTCAAAGCAGCGTTTAAACATTCATCGCTTGCCTCTTGAATCGAAAATGAATTTAACACGTGATTAGGCGTAGTCTATCAATCTTTATCACAAACGTTTCAATCGCAAGCAACGTCAACGCGACGCAACATAATTTTAACACTTGAGTATACAGACACGAAACGCGGCATATTTTCCGCAGTCAGACGACACCAGGAAACTGGATTCGGCGGCAAACGGAGACAATGCGATTATACGATGTATACGCGGCTAGAAACGAGCGACGTCGCTGCAGCAGCCGAGAGCCAGAACGACTGCACAGAGAAGCAGCCGAGCGCGTCACTCGTCAAAATGGGCATGACATAGAGCACCTAAAAGAGAGATATACAGCGTCGAGCGACGGACAATATAAGACGCGGCGGCGCCTTTCGAAAACGCTCGGGGCTCTGCAGACCCAGTTAACGCCCGCAATACACTCCTTGCACACACTACACGTATTCGTCGCATCTCGTCTCGTCTCGTCTCTTTTCCGTGCAGCCTCTCTTTTGTCAAAAGGGGGCCATTAGACGTCCCCGCTAAAGTGCTTCCCATCTGCCGAGAGAGAGAGAGAGAGAGAGAGAGAGCAAGAGAGGTTCGCGCGCATTATCCACCTAAGCGCATTGTCGTAATGCGTTCCCGTTCCCTCGATCTCGTTCTACGTCCTCGTAGTCGTCGTCGTCGTCTCTCCCAAAATCTCAGAGCATCATGTGCACGTGCGAGCCTGACCATGACATCGAAAGAGAGAGAGAGAGACAGAGAGAGAGAGCGAGAGAAAGAGAGGCCTTGAGGGTGTTTTTGCTGGCTCGAACGAAAACTCGGAAGGAAGGAAGGGCTGCCAGTGGTATAGTCGGCGTTGCTGGATGAAGGGGATCGAGAGGCGAGGAGGATGATTATCGAGCGCTCGTCTCTTTGCTCCCCCTCCTCCTTCCCCGGCTCTGTGATATAAAGACGCGCGTGAGCCAGCCGAAAGCTCCGTGGCTACACACACACACAAACGGTTTATCAAGATTCCACGAGTATAACGTTTACACAAATAGGGACGATCGCATTAGCGGATGCCACAGCAACGCGTAAGTTACATATATATATAAAAGCGCAAGTAAAATAGCTGGGCGCTCGATGAGGGTTGAAGTCGCTTGGTTGTACCGCTACTCCGTGTGTATAAGGCAAAAGCTCGTCGACTTTCACGCTCGGTCGGGCCAAATAACTCTCGGGGTTATGTGTGTGTAGCTCTTCTCACAGTCTCGTGTGTTGCCGGAGCCGCTGCGGAGAAAGCGATGATTTCGATACGGGCGCACACCCACACACCCACACACACAGCTCTTTCTGATAAGAGCTCGCTGCTGCCTCTCTCTCTCTCTCTCTCTTCCTCTCTGTCCGCCGCCGTCGAAATAGCAGACACGTAGCAGAGAAGGGAGGGAGAGAAGGTGGCTGCCGAGATAATAATAATCGTTAGAACCGCACGCGGCAATATCGACGAGGAGGGGGTGTCGGGGGGGAGGGAGGGGATCGATCCTCTCTGTACTACCTCCCCCTGCGCGCGCGCCTCACTCCCTTGCTCTGCAAATACTTGCTGCTGCTGCTGCTGCGCCTCTCGATGGCTCTCTGCTTTGGGAAGGTTCGCGTGTATGTATGCGTGTGTGTGTGTGTGTGTGTGTGTGTGTGTGTGAGCAGCGCGTTTGTAAACTCGAACTTTGTCCCTGTGTGTCGTAGTGTGGGAATGCTGCTGCACGCGTGGCGAGCCCGACGATGCGATGCCAAATAGCTTCGGCCCGATATTGCTCATAGGGATGGTGTGTGTGTGTGTGTGTGTGTGTGGTTTGTCTCTTGCTACACACTATACGGGCGAGAGAAGCTTTGGTGTATAATGCTATAAAGCTGGTGAGGGACGATGCGGTTTTCGTTGAGTTTTACCGAGATAATTGAATTTTGTCGGGCCGGAGTCACCGAAAAAGACTTTTCTGCGACTATTAACTACTTTACGCGTACGCGGACAGACCCGCGTGTCAGTTGGACATCACGGAATCGAGGGTACATAATTTATAGGCCGTGTGATATCGATGGGGTTATATATACGTGCATGTTGCCAAGCGCGATCTTTGCAATTGAATTTGCATTTAAAATTACGGGCTGAGAGGGAGGAGGAGGCTCGAGGCGTAAGTGAACAATAAGGAAATGAATAATTTATGCTTGTCGTGCGGTACATTATTCAGTGAAATGACATTACCGGTATGTATGTATTATTGAGAAGAGGTCTATAATTCGAATGAGTGACCCTTCGTTTCTTTTCATAAATAACGCGTGCCTCGCGAGTCGATGGCTATAATGCATAGTCGGGAAAGGATGGGTATTGACTGCAGGAATTGTAAATATAATTGTAAATGTTTGTATGTAATATTTTGAACGATGAGACTGGGAAATGTGGCAACGACTATGAATTTCGCGTCTTTGTGTTAACGTATACGCTTGGAAGTAGAATACAGCCGAGTTTGGTTAGACTTTAAATTCGAAGCATATAGAGCGTTTTGGTCATAAAAGTGTTTAAATAGTACGGGCTCTTTTATGTTTCCTGACATTCGGGCAGCTTTAAAGCGTCCTTTTCAAGCTTCGTTTTTTTCCCAACCTTTGTAGTAGTATATGCTAATGAGAAAGATTGCGAGTGTGAATTTGAATGTCGAGCATAGATATTATCACTTGAGAAAACTCGCTTTTTTATACGAGCCAATACGCTTTGTTCTATTTATCGTTCGAGCATTTTGAACGCATTTAAAATTCAATTGTATCGATAATAATTAATGTGCACTTTTAAATTGTAAAATGCTAACATGTTTTTTAATGACTTTAAACTTTTTTCATGTCTGCGCGACTTTGTAAAGCAAAGTTAATCGAAAAGAAAAACTTTGTACTGTTATAGTTTTTAAGTAGAATATAAGTGGATTAATTATCCGCAATAAAAACTTTATTGTAAACAGCGCCATGAATTTGATGCTATAAAGTTCTTTAGATTAATTATAAAAAAGAATAGACGATAAAAATTTTATCTTTCATCGCTTGTGTAAAGGGAGTCAAACGATGATAAACATTCATTATGCATAAATGTAAATATTTGATCGCGCGATAACGGAATGGAACTAAATTTTGCAATATTATAACGATAAAAAGAATGAATTACCATTTACAAGTAAGCTTCTCTTATTTATATAAATACGAATAATTGACAATGGAAAACTGAGTTATAAAAATTTAATAATACTGTTCAAGGAATATTCTATCAGATTAAGCTTGTGAACTTTAAACTGAGAAAATCCTTTGATATTGAATTCATTATCCATCTGTCGAGGAACACTGAAGGTGAATTCAACAAAAGCAATGTTAAATTTTATAGTCGCAGCATTGAATACCGAATTTGAATATCTCCCAGATTTATCGTTTCAGCTGCACATTTTGCAAGACAAAGAAACCTTTCTCCAACCTAACAATATTTAAAACTTGCCAAATTATTTAACAGCTATACCGTATACGTTTTTCACTAGAAATAACTTAGCAGCAAAAAAGTTATTTTAGAGAAAAATCGTTTTCGAGTCAGACAAATCTTGTCACAACCAAAGAGGAAAACGGTGAGTTCCGCCCTGAAAAGCGAAAATAGTCTTTGAATCTTTCGGAGTGAAAGAAAGATGCTCGCGGCTGTAGGTGGTTTTTACCGACCTACTGTAGTTTCGGGAACACAAAAATACAAATCCGCTGGTCTCTCGATTAAAGCCCAGAATGAAAAGAAAAATTGTTACAAGTGAAGATAGAATTCGTGAAGAATAGCGGAATGGTCGATTTAAGTAACATATAAGGTGTTAAAAATTCAAAGGACTCGACTCTCGTCTCACATAAATATACATATTTCCAGATTTAATCAAAATATTCACTAAGTCAGTTTTCGGACTATAAACCATTCTAGCCAAGGTCTTTTTACCCAAGTATACTCGTATATGATAGACAATCCATTTCTAGCTATAGTTTCAAGTATTCGTCATTTTAAAAACAAGTTCAAATGCTATCTAGCTTTCTCAAGGTTATACAACCATAGGCCTGCGATGTTATCAATGAAAACAATAATTACCGAACGATCAATCACGACAGCGGTATAACCAACAATGCGCGGCAAATATATGGAACCCGAGCAATGTGGCAGTCAAGCGCGCGCGCGCACACAGTACAGACCCCTTTATTGAATCAATTTGTCCTCTCCATTGACCCCGAATCCACGAAAACGTAAAAATAATACCGCGTCATTCGCAGGGCCAAGGGAAGCCTTTTACTCCCCCGCTCCCCACCCCCTTGCAAGCCATTCCTCATCCGACGCGTACAAATTCCTCGCTCGTAAAGTAAACAGTCGTTACAGCGGCGCTTATTATAAGCGCACCGGGTTGTGCATATATCCAACTGATGGCGATAGTTGGCTAGCGCTAAGTGGACTGATAAATAAAGCTGGGGCACGATGGCGTACGACGTAGGGGCTAATCGCTTAGTAAATAATCGCTTATACGACCGAAAATTGTATGCTATACACAGGCCAGTAAGCGTCGAGCGATGGAATCGCTTATGTGCGATTCCAACTTTTATAAGTTGCTCCGATTACACTGACGCTAATGTCTTTTTGTTCTATATAGCTTCTGTTTTCCATGGTGACGTATTAGCTTTGTGTCTTTTTTCTTCTGCTCGTTTCACCACTGGAATTATTGATTTCCGTCGACTGGGGAATGAGGAAGAATGAAATTACTAATGGTATGAATGATGATTGTGTGTTAGTACTAACAATATATATTGCTTTGCACGTTTTTTCCATTAACGTTCTACCTTTTCCAGGTTTGATTCATTTTTTAAATATACGCAGATTAAATTCATTTTTTCTTACGGCTGATTACTAATTATCGAGTGCATAATTTAATTATGCTTTTCCATTTTTGGGGTCGCTACTTACAGTCACGTACATTGAGAAAAAAGTTAGATAAAAGTTGCCATGGCAACTTAAAGTTTATCAGATACGTGAGGAAAAATTGCAATGTTTCCTCTTGAATTTTTATCGTGACCCACGTGAAAATCATTTTGCCACGATAGTTCTTATACAATTTTTTCCTCTCTTAGAAAATTATTTGATTAAAACACATAGGAATTGCTTTTCTAAAAGTATATAAAACGTTTTGCAATGAAAAAATTAATTATTATGAAACATTTCCAAGCAGGAGCAAGGGAGGCCACGTTTGATTTATATCTAAGCCATTATTATAAAAGGGCCATGAAATTTCAGGTCTTAAATTTTAGTTACCCTACGGCGATACCGCACATTACCTACTTTTAGTATGATTTACTTTTAGCTGCAATCATAATTTTGGCTCCAGTTTTAAAATCATGGTAAATATATATTTCCTCACTTGAAAACGGTGAAATGGAGTAATCCATTATTTTTTTTTTAATTAAAGTTTTTAATTTAAATCGTACAACGGATTTTTAATTCTGGGTTGGTGAGACATGTTTCCTTTTATCCGGAAATACTTTTCCCGGTATAATTAAAACATGCAAATCGACTAATAAAAAATGATACATAAATTAATTAAATCGAAAAACGTGTAAAGTATATCGTAATAATCACTCTTTGTATGGTTTCAAAAGTCGAAATAGAAATTCAAAATATTTGCCTTATAATAATTTTCAATTAACTTTCATCCGTAAATAGAACTAAAAGTATCCACAATTTTCTTCTGCAGAACCGCACGAAAAAAAAGGAACAGAAAGTAAACGAAACTACAAATACTTACCTGAAACAACTGGGGTTCGGCCAGTCTTCCAAAGTTAAAACTGTCTGAAAATAAATTGAATTTACAAACGCATGAAATAGTTGACATACTTCCTTAATACTGAAATTCTCGTTTTTCCCTACTGTAACAACTGACGCTTAAAAATAATTAGAAAGTGTATAGAATGTGAAAGCAAGATGTCGTTCGATGTTGGCATCGGATAATTGCTTCTCTGTAAGTGCACTGCTCCCGACCAACATGTCCTATATACATAGACATACACGCGCCAAACCAATGGTGGAATTTACTTCAGTAGGGAGAGAAAATTACGGGCGTTCATTAGAGATCACTTTTCCTCCTCGCTTTATCTCTCCCCTCTCTCCCTCTCTCTCTCTCTCTCTCTCTCTCTCTCTCTCTTGCCTCTTCCTTCCTATTAAATTAACGTGTTGTAACATAATTGTAGTACGCGAGAGGACAAAGCGTTCGCTTGATTTTGATAATGAAAAAGCCAAAGCGACGCCAAATATCGGGACGGCAGCTAAGCAAAATTTGCGAACACGTCTTATGCAGTTTGCAACTCGTTGGCAAACTCAATTATTATGATTTCCACATTAGGAAAATAATGCAGCCATTTGTTTAACTGAAAATAACATATATTAATAGTTTAAATATATCTCAACTATTACATTTTAATAATAAAGCTACATCTTAGCAATGATAATTATATTTTTCTCACAGTGCACGAAAGCACAGACCTTGTCCACAAGCAACACATGTATATCTTATCACAACGAAACATTGGAAAATGTGAGAAAATAAAAGTTGCCAGGGTCAAGAAGTACAGCTCTGACAATTCGCGATATAGTATAAAGCACGCATCTACAGATGCTATATACAGGACCAAAGCAAAGTAGAGCAACAATAGTAGATGCAACGCGTACGGCCGCACAGATAAAATTAGGCCAAATTAGAATCGTTGCGCTGCGCCGTTGAATGTGCATTGCGATTATGCTCTCTCTCCCGCGTGCGCGACACGACCAAAGTCAAGAGGAATCGTTGGCAAAAGTACAGTATAGGCGCTGCGATCGCTGTCGTGCATCCGATGAAATGATTTCGCTTGGACAATTGGCCCTCGATGCGGTCGTATAGACTATACGGAGCGCGCGCGAGGTCGCTTTGAATTTTCACACCGCGCGGCTGGTAGCTGCATTATAAACGGAGCATTTGCGAATTCGCCGAATAGGATGTACATCTTGGCGCGTGCGAGTTCTTTTAGCTCCGCGCAAACTGGAAAGAAATAAAACTTTGTTGACAAAAGAGGGAATCTTAATTAAAATCGGGCAGCGGTGCAGTTTGAAGCCCCGAGGAGATGCCAAAGTTTCCTTTGGCTGCGCTTTTGCTTGGCCTCGCGATGCCTTCATTATAATTAATACGAGATTGCTTTTCATGCACTTTTAACGCCGTCGACTAATTCGAGCCACTTAATTGCCTTCTGCAACGTGTCAAGTTTCAAATTCTGCGTAGGCGTAGCACTAATAGAAAAGTATCCTCGATGTTTTTCCGAGGCATATGTATAATACAGCTCGTAAGTGGCGTGCACGTATGTTGCATAAAGCCTTATTCTCTAATACGCAGAAGCTAATGTTAGGTAAACGCAGTTAGATGTGTGCATTATAGCGCTGGAAGAGCTTCTGTTGCTTCCTTGCACGACAAACACGCATTCTGCAAATTGTCTGCTTACGTTTCATTAAAGTAATTTCATTCGAAAAATATAATTATACCCTTGTAATGAAAATATGTGACTACGTTTGCTCTTTAACATCTTTAAATGGTAAAATGGATTGAACCGAAACAGAGAACAATCAATAAGCTTATGTGACAGTGGAATTATTTTCTATTGTTCGAAATGTAATTCAATGAAAATCCTTTTCTAGTATATTGAAAACTTAAATAATTGAATGAATTTAAGCACGATATAACAAACCTAAGCAAACATAGCAACCTAGCAAACAGAAATTCTTAGTAAGGATTAGCGTAGTTATTTTATAAACAAATAAATCTTCATATTTAAGGTTAGATTTAATAAAAAATATTGTTAAGAATGCACTTGAATTGTAGTGTTCATCGTGGCAGTTAAAGCTTTCTTTATATTCAAAATGATTTTCGCATTGAGAACACCAAACTTTTGTAATCCCGAATACTTCTTTCGATCAATTAAAATACCTAATTTAACGGAGAACGATGAAAGTCATGGAAAGTCAATTTTCCACCGATCATGCGCCAACGGGTTCAACCGCAATTTAAAGATTCATTCGATCAATTTCCAGAGCCCAACGGCGTATCCCCCGCTATAAACAGCTACTACGCTCCCAAATTAATCGAGCCCTAAACACAAACAAAACGACGCCGAGGCAAACAAAGCTCCGCTGTTTACACTCCCATGCATTATATCTAAAAAAGGCTTAGCATTAGTGGAGGGCGAAAAGCAAGGCTCCCGCGTCGGGCGCAAGTGAGACACGCCGCTGCGAGCTACGCCTCCTTCTAGGCCCCGATTTTCATTAAGACCCTCCACGCTGCGCGCACGAGAGAAAATAATTTCGCGCCGAGCTGTATGGAAGAGAGCAGCGGCGTGTTTTCCCTGCGCCTCGTCCTCGGCCGGAGGCATCAGGCGGATGCGGCAGCGGCGGAGGCGGCGGCGGCGACGGCATCGTCGAAACCCCGCGGCGGCGCGCCTCGGAAATCAGCGACTTAACGAGGATTTACACTCCCCATTTCAGGGCACAAAACGCAATTACCCCAGAGCGCGCGCCAGCTAGGAGCCGGTGGAAGAGAGGCCAAAGCTCTATCTTCGGCGCACACCGTCATACATATATATATATATATATGTATATATATAGGCTCCAAAGCTCTCAGCTATCTCTCCGCGCGCGTCCTTTTCCTCCCTTTTCCTCTTGGCTCGCTGTGCAGTGAGAGAGAGAGAGAGAGAGAGAGAGAGAGAAAGGGAGAGGGACGAGCGCGTATATATACATATCGAATACCGATGAATCTCTGGATCGGCTCGACCTCCGTTCCTAATGAGCCGATGACTGTCCCTCGTCGTTCAGCCGGAAATATGCCGGCCCGAGGTATATTCAGAGGGACGTGCGCTGCGTCGCTGCCTCTGTGCTAGTGCCAGTGTCCGGAGAAGGGTATAGCTGCGGATAATAATTCGATGGGGCGTATTCTGTCGATTTAGCGGCTCGACACAATCGCCGAGATTCGTCCATTATAATCGAAAAGCTTCGTGTATAATTAGAATTTCTGGGAGAATTTCAGTTTGATGGGATTTCAACGTCGATCGCGTTCTGTAATTTTCGCGATATAAATATAAAGTGCGCCCAGTTGTACTCTTTATCAATTCGGGATCAAATTTCCTCTGGCCTCGTTTCGATGTATTTGCGGATATAAATTTGAAACAAAAAAAAAAAAAAAAAAAGTGAAATGCTGGTACACGAGATTCATACAGGTCTGTTTGATTCTGTTTCGCGAGGGCCTTTACAAAAAGTCTGAATTCTGGTGATATGGCCCATACGGTTCACTTTTCGACCACTCTCGCGTATTATATATAGACATATAAAGAGCCGTGACTCTTTGACTGCTGTCAGGATGCTGCCTTTAAAGCGAATCCCTGCCCAATAAAGCGACCGCTATTCCCATTACGATTATTGGATTGCCTTGTTTAATTCTGCGATATAAATTTTACTGGCTTTGCTTCTCTACTCCCTTGGGTTAAAGGTCTCGAGGCGGGGCTGGAAAACTTGTGCGTTCGAGAAGGCAAAATCGCTGGGCTGTAATGCGAAACGAATGCTTCCCGCGATAATTTTGTAATGTCGAGTTAATGCAATTTATTAATTCCTGCTTTTTTTTTTTCCAGACATAATGAGCTTTCTTTACGACGAAAGCTTTAATAAATTGATTACATAATTACTTCACGTTAAAGAAAAGTCACATTTTCTCGCAATTTTAAAAGTAAACGTGCATATACGTCATATTTCAACCAAAAATTTAAGCTCTTTAAAAGCCGTTGCGCATTCAAAATTGAACAAAGAGAAATTCATTGGCGCGCAGAAAAGATTTAAATTAATATTACAATGGGATATTGTTCTCGATTAAATTAATTCTGCGAAATAAAGGTAAATACACAATGTTAATATTATTATAATTATAAAATGATTGTTTTTTTTTTAAAATGAATTTGTTAAACAATATTGCATGGGATAGAACTAAATTAATTTGAGTAAAATCAACAGGTCGAGTAAATCTTCTTTAAATGATAAATTAATTTAACGAAAAGCCAGCCAGTCAAATAAATCTGGCTGCGTTGAAAACGGTTAAGACTCTTCAGTTAATTTTACCTAAGCATGCAAATTAGATTAATTAATGTATTTTAGATTGATTCCTTTTATAAAATTTTCAAGTCTAATCTTACACTGGTAAAACAATTTGTGTTAAATCCCATACCGAACGACGAAACTTACCGTGTACCTTGATCTACTAAAAATAGCACATGACCGAGTTTCCATATTTTTTGAATGGCACTCGGCAGACCTAATTACTTTATTTTCTGCAACTTAACAAACAGATAAAATGTTCTCATCCTTCTACCTAGTGAGTGTATTAATTTGGAAGTTCACGTTAAATAATAGAGCATCAACAATATTGATTTTTTTTTCGGTGCATATTCTGAAGGGCTAAATAAAATTATTTTGAGTTTAAGCGCAAATGCTTAAATCCACTGCTGCATCGGACGCAGAATTAAAATTGATTGATACGGAATTGTTTCGTTCGTGTCCTAAATTACCCTCCCTTTAATAAAGTTAAGCTACAAAAAAAAAGTGATTTATGTCTATTAATTTACGAACATCTCGGTAAGACAGCTTAATTGATGATAAATTAAATCGCGTTCAAAAGTTTGAGTCAGTTGTGAGTGATGATAACAGTATTATTCGTAAATAAATCTGAAAGGATCGAGCGTCGAAATTTCATATATTAACAATTCTATTTAAAACAAGACTATATACTGCGTTTAAGGCTTTAATAATTCACATCGCTTGATTTTGACGATTAGAAAGCTAGCCGAATAATAGATGGATTGATGATCCACAAATACGTAGTTAAATAGCTGGTGCATTAGACTCTGATTGTGCTACTGTCTCATTAATCACCTCATAGAACTTTGTACTCGCAGTACCAGAGCTAAGAACTAATCCGATAACTAACTGCACTTCTTACACGTTTGCATGCATTTAGAATATTGCAGATCTTTTTTAAAGAAAAAGCCTCTCAGTTTACCTTTTGTTGCTTCGCTACAGTATATTTGGACGAATCCTTGTTTAGTCGCGTATGTTTCGTATTCAGCTATCGTTGCAAGTCTAAATGTATTTCGAGTTCATCAGCGTAGTAAGGTCTTGTGTGAAATCCGTTTTAGATTCACGTGTGCCCACAGACTAATATGGCCCTTGTTTGCACAAATGACTGCTGCAGCTACAGTCTATTCGAGGCTACGTGTTTCTGCGCTTGTTATGTTTTTAAGCTCATTCGAGGCATCCGACACTGTTTATACACTTATTAAGTTTTATGCCGCGTGCGGCGCATGTAATACGCATTTGAATAATTTTATCATTAGAAGCACGAATGATACATGTTTAATTACAGATTGTGGAAATATTCACATCGTAAATAACATGGGCGGAAAGCTTCAAATTTTCATAATCATATTTGCTTAACCGTCGTTTAACTGTAACTATAAATTTTTTTAATTTCATTCCTTTGGAGTTGAGGGATAACGTAGAATATATACGCACGCATGTACCATAAATATTTGCGGGTAAACTGCAATTTAAGGACACCTTTGAATTTAGCGTAGAAGCGGGTGATGACAGTAGAGCTGCCAGCATTATTTTTTTTATGTAACCTCGGTTATTAACGTTAACGAGTTTTTTATATTCTATTAAAAATAGAATTTATATATTTAGGTAACACTGCTGATAATAATCGCAGCTGATGATTAATAAGCTAAGTAGTAGTAAAACCTTTTAACTTTTTACCAGGATATTACAGTAAAGTAGAAAACCATTAGATCGTTTAATTAAAAACCAATTGGACAATAAACAATCCATGACCCGCATGACTCGACGCTCTTGATAGTAACGCGTGTCCCTACGAATTTTATAGTTCCCTCGAATTATATTTAGTATTTTTTTCCGAATTTGACCTCCTTTCTTTCATTTTATGAGAATGCACTCGTGACACATAGCAACGACGGGTTTAAAGTATCTTTCCTCGGACCGAGCGTTAATGAAACACTCTTGCAATCGTATTAATTTACTCTGGCATTAAATCAAGTTCGCGGCGGAATTTTTGGTCCCGCTGGTGCGCTTTATAATGGCCGTATTGTTCGCTCGTTCGGATATAATGTACAAAAAAGAAAGTCAGTCGGGGGCGCGAATAGTTATTGAAATTGAATGCGTTCCCGCTCGCTCGCTCATCCGTAACTGATAATGACGGGATTTGGCTTGCGTTCCGGCTTATTTGTGCCAGATTTTTGCAGGGCGAACTCTGCAGTCGCGCGCGTCACTTACTCACATCGCCAGCTGCGGCTATAAGACGGGTCAAGGAAGTCCACCTTTTCTCTTGCGCCTTGTTTTTAGCACCCTTCAGATCCTCTCGAGCGCGTATGCGCGGCCGACGTTGTATATATTCGAGCGATTTTCTCCAAAATCCTGGGGAATCAGCATAAACTTACGACACACGTCATTCTTGTGTGTATCGAGGCTAAATGTACTCTTTTTAATTCGGCGCTGATCGGTGGACTGGATGGAGTATCGTTGGAGATAAGTCGGGTTTACAATCCCGAGATGGGACAATTTTTCGATCGATAATATTTCATTTACCGTCCAACTTTTGTGACTTGTTCGGAAAATCTATTATTAATCGCGGAGATCTCGTTATAGTTTTTCAGAAGGGGCGCGGATATTAATAAAGGAGAAAAATCTGTTTTACGTCAGACACTTTTTCTAATTACTTTTTGCTCCGATCATTAGTCACGGTTTATCTTAATCTGTGTAAAGTAGACTCTCTCTCTCTCTCCTCTCTCTCTTCTTCGTTCGCTACCATTTTACAGCGCTAAAGGATTTTTTACACCCCAGTCACATAAAAAGAATGGAAAATAAAACCTCGTCGACGTTTATCAATTCCACACTCTTTTATATCGTCGCTCTAAACTCGCCGCACATTTTTGCTATAAAAATAAATTTTGGTGCGATCGTACTTGTAAAAGCTGATATGAGGTCAGGACCATTAAACTCGAGTGTCATTCCAATGCGCGCGATGACTTAAAAATCGACCAAGAGGTCGACAAAGAAAACTTTTATACCAGATCGATCATCGCGCGAATAAATTCCTCAACAAAAATTGGAAGGTCTCATCACGGAAAATTAACTCCATTTCGGCAACGAGAGGCTGAGCGTACAACACCGCGGTTTTTTCTCCAAAAAATTATCATAGCTCGTGACCTGAAAAACTTCCTTCTCATAAGGGTCTCGCCGCCGGTATTCAATAAAATTCCAACGAGGCTTTGTCCATTGTGTACCTCCCGCCACAGTGTGTTAACTCCCCGAATAGAATTGCTTGCTCTCTCTCTCTCTCTCTCCTTCTCTCCCTCGCGTTCCTCCGCGGCTTTTGCATAAAAAAAGGGAGCCCCGAAAAAAGAAAAATCTAACAGGCCTGGATATGTACGCGAATACCGCCACAACAGCGATAAATTATCCTCGCAAAGCTCGAGCTAGAAGAGAGAAAAAAGAAGTTGCAACCTCTTTCCTATTTCCACTCGGAAAAGTTATACTCGCCGCGTCCGACTCTTTTCTCTCTCTCCCTCTCTCTCTCTCTCTCTCTCTCTCTCTCTCTCTCTCTCTCTCTCTCTCTCTCTATTTTTATGTACGTATATGCAGTGGCCGCGTGCTCGAGGCGAACGAAAATAAAGAGCAGCAGCAATCCAAGAGGCGGTTTTCTCTCCTCCTCCTCATCCTACTGCTCCCCGTCCCGAAAGCAAAGAAATAACGCCTCCTCCTCCTTTTTGCCAAGACAATTCCAGCGTTTCCTTTCCAGTTTCCGCGACGTCTCCCCGAGGAAACTGTAGAACCGTCTTGGCACTATCCGCCGTTCTCTTCCTTTCCATCCGCTCACTCGTCTTTCTCCCTCTCTCTCTCCCTTCCCATTCCGTTGGTACATTTCATTATCGATTCCCGAGTAGAACGCGCTCGAGTTTTCGCGCTCGGCCTTCGCATGGCTCATGCCTCGCTCTTCCACGTCCGTTTCGAGCTAGACTCCTTGGGACTAGGACTTGTGGCCGCTATACCACACGGAGCAGCTGCAATTTTCCCTCCCACGCTATACGTATGCCTTCTAAATTCTCCTTCCATGAGTGGATCCTTGCGAGAATAGTATAAGGCGGCACGTAGTTCTGCTGCCGCGGAGGACGGAGCTGTTAGATTGAGAGGGGGATGGAAATATGGCTTGACCGCGAGCCACTTGAGAAACACAAGTCCTTCAGCTCGGAATGTATGCGTTCGCGTGTACGTATGTGTATGCGTGCATGTGGGATTATTATCTTGGCCGGGGAGGTTTTTGAATATTTTTGGGGTATTTCCGTTGTTGCGTTGGGCGAACGATAGATGCTCTCGCGATAAACTTTCCGACTATACAGCTCCGGGTCGTTAAAAGTGATCTGAAAACGAGTTGATTAACTAACTAACTTGCTTTAGCTTGGCAAGGCTTTTAACTAAGGAGAGAAGCATTAATCTTGTTATGGAATTAGCTCGAGGAATCCTGTAGCTTGCTGGATTGTAACCCGCTTTGCTCGAGCCTTTTTTGTCGAATATAAGTGATTAACTTAACTAGGTTTTAGCGAGTGTACACTTTTGCTAAGAAGCTAATAATTTTAAGGGAATGTTAAAATAATTAATGATAAAACTGGATGCGCGATAAATTCTTCCTGCGTGGAATAGTGTATATTTTGAAATAATGAAGACAACTGAATATTTGATCTTGTCATACTGAAAATAATTTAATTTCTTTATTCTAAGACTTAATTATATAATATAAGTAATGTTTATAAATAATGCAAATTTCTATATTTAAATATTCTTACAGATATATATATATATATTTTTTATTGCATATAATATACATGGGTGCATAATATACATAATAGACATTAGAATCAAAGTCTTATTAAAACAAGTCATAAAAAAATTATTACATCGTATAACTTCATTGAGGTTGAAAATACAAACACTGTTAATGGGTCTCACCTCAAAGAGGACTCATTATTTCTCAATTTCTCTTTAATAAGAATCCGATAAGTGATTTCGTACATAAACTAGCATATTTCAGATAAGCAACACATTAACTCATTAAGAATGATAATAATGTTCTAGCCGTGTGTGTAAAAAATCAATAATTAATGCTATAATTATATTCCTTAAAATAATTTTATCGTCGTCGTGTTAAATAAAATTATAAATTTAATTTTGAAATATATTTTGTTAATGTAAATTTTCCGATTAATTAACAAATATAAATTTATCTGCATTATATATACATGTATTTTTCTGTGTTTATCATAAAAAATGTAATATAAGCATTATTTTAATACAAAATATTACAGTAATATCAGAGTATAATTAACTAATTAAATGTTTAATTCGAGTACGAACATGCAAATTTATATTGGCAATTCACACAGAGCTAATATTATCAAATTTTTAATCTCTATTTTTATAACTTTATTAAAAATAGTATAGTATATTGATGAAGCTGCACTGAAAGCATTAAAAATCAAATTAAAGTTAGTTCCAAAATCGTTCATCTTAATTAAATAAATTATGGATATAGAAAAAGTATTCGACGCTAATAGAGATCGATCAAAACCACACCATTTTCTCACTCGTTTACCCTAATCACTCTAACGCGTCCTCCCATAAAAAATTTTCACCAACCGCCTATTAAAAAAATTCACAAACCCCACCTTTCATCGATCATTTCGTTAACAACGGCAAAGTGGCTCGTCAAAGTGCCCCCCCCTCGACAAATTTATCGCTCGTTACACCTCAGCGCGAGCGCGAAACAAAAAAACCACCAGCACCAAAAAAAAGTCACACTCTCGCCGTATACTCGGGAGAAAACACGATAATATGGCGCTATACACAGGCCAGTCGTACAACTATTTGCAGTTAGTATGCTAACTATCCCAGGAGCGCGAGAACTTTAAGATCTGGTACGTCGGTCGGGCGCTACCAGGAGGGCGTCCCCCGCTCTCGCATAGATAAAAAGGGAGCCCGTGGAAAGAGAAGGATGCCAGCAGGGCGAGACGGTGAATTCGCGACGTGAATTTTAAAAAGCAAGCTGTACGAGTATAGTACACCCACACACACACGCGCAGACACAGAGAGACGATAGGGTCTCTAGACTGGCATCGTTAAGCTCGCATTCACGGATGGAAGGGCTGATTTATTCCGGCCGCCCTCGAGATAGACCCCCCACCCTCCCCCAACTGCGCCATGAATCTACGTGACTCGCACTCTTAATTAATGACACCTCGTACGTATACTTGTAGCTGTGTATATGGGGCGAAGAGCGCTCCGGTGTATCTGTGTGTGTGCAGAGTGCACCTTTTAAGAGCCTCTCGGTCGCGCGTCTAGGGCGGCCGAGGGATGCGATTCTCCCCATATTATACAGAAGGTATGCAGGTGTGCATGTGTGTGTGTGTGTGTGTGTGTACAGTTCACGGCGAGAGACTTCGCCTTATGTTATATGCGTGCAGTGCATGCCCGTAAAGCTGCGCTGTACGGGCGCAATTAAGCGTTGGTGCTTGCGCGCTTCTATATTATACGGCTTAATGGAAATTTTACTGTGCGGACGCCGTAATTGGATACCAATATGAGAATACTGCAGCTTGTGTACGAGGGAAAAAGCTTTTTTCTTTATTTAGGGCTGCATTATCAACGAGGGAGGAGATTGATTGCTATATAGGGGATTTTATGCTGATTGCGTGAATCTGTATACATACTGGACTTGTGCGTAAAGGGAAAAACGACGATTTGAATCGTTCGGATTGAATGTGTGCTGTTCCCTCCCTCGCTCTCTTATTTGCGATGATGCATATGGGAATGCCGGATATTATCAGCCGAATAAGAATATGAATATGTATGGCGGTAGTATAGTAGAGACTGCGTGCGCGATGTGGTCAAAATCGATTTTAGGTCGACTGCTCTAAATATAAGCTATATATTTCAGACGCACGGTTGGGCCATGCGCGCCTCTCTCTCTCTGTGAACTATCGATTTTGCTAATTTCTTCATAAGCTTTAATAAACTATTTAAAACTAAAACGAGTCGAGCATACTGTGTTTGCACTAATGTGCCTGGCGAACAAGAATTTTATAATTGGGTTAGTTTACACAAAGGCTAATGATTTAATGGAGTTAAGGGGAAGATCTCGTTTAATTCGTTTATGGATAAAGTACGTAAAATATGATGTGTTCCATTTGATAATTTCTACTGAATTTAATATTATCTGCAGAAACACATAGACTTTATAAAGTTTATCCTAAAGTTTATACTATCAGATGTGAAACATGAAACTCAAAGAAACTATTAAATATAATTGAATTTTCTCGCAAACACTTGTATTAAAAATTTCAGTATACTTTATCCATAAATTTGTCAAGTGCGATCAGAAGATATATTTATATTTATTCATATTTTTTTCTTTTCATTTCGTCCACTGCGACTGCAACTATACGCGCTATTCTCGAAACGGAAAAGTCCAGATAACAAAAGTCAACGTTTGCCTTTTTTATTTTTCTCCCCCAATAATGCATGTCCATAAAAACTTCAGCGTATCTATTCGATATCGAATCGGTAGCAGGATATCGGAAAACCTCGGATAGCATTTAAATATTAAACTCAACGGTCATCACAAATACTCCTTTAACCCCGCGCAAGCTCCGCAGCACAGCTCTGTCATTAAATTATCGCATTTGCAGTATTTTAATTGGCAAAAGATCGAACGCTGATAGTCGAAACTCTTATATATATATAATCCATCGAAGAGAGAAAAAAAAGACCAACAAAAAAGCACGTCTTCTACACGTTTCCATTAACTTTTCGAAAGCAATCGAGCAGCAAGCGACCGATACGATTCGCTCGTCCCTCCCCCGCAAGTATCTATCCGTCGGCCTCGGGGTGCGAACACCGCTGCACACAACAAGCGCGGACAATTGCCTTCCCCGCGACCCTCGCGCTCGATGTATCGACGTCGAAATTTCCAGCAATGTGGAATTCATATATATATATATATATATTCTCTTTATCGTCGTGCGACATGATTCCCAACAAAAAAAAAAAGAGGAAAAGAGCGTAGAATAAGGTGAGCGAAACGCAGTCAAACGAAGACATATGCGCCCCTCGTTATACGGAGCAGCTTAACGGCGCATTGTTTTTCCGACTGAATTCCCCGCAGAAGGTATATAAGAGCCGCGTCGAGACAAAAAGCTGACGAGTTTTTATATATATATATATATACATATGCATAGCTATATACGAGAGAGACGCAGATTGCCGAGTCAGAATACGAGCTGCACTACTGCTTATGTACGGACGAGTTAAATAGGCCAAACCTCTGGCGAGCGAGTGTCGGCGCAATAAAGCGCAGCATCGAGTCCCGCGCGCACTCAACGAGGTTTTGTCGAGGAGAAGATAAATTCGCGGTGTGCACTACTACTGGTATGTCTCTCTCTCTCTCTCTCTTGTGTGTGTGTGTGTGTGTGTGTGTGTCGCGTATACGCTGGGGTTGAAAGGACGGCTGGTGGATAACAACGTGGAAAATCGGAGAGAAAGAAAGAGAGAGGGAGAAGGAGAGAGGAAGAAAGAATCGCAGTGCGCTTGATTAGGCTTGTGCGTTCCTTTTTTTCCTCTCTCCCTCTCCAGCGCTTTTATATCCTGAGAGTTTTCAGAGTAGAAAGCGAGAAGAGATTGACTAATCTCGGAGAAATTGAGATTGAGAGACTTATGCTCGGGGACTTTTCTTTTTCCTTATGCTCGGAAACATTTTTCCTTTTTTTTTTGAACGAGCGGCGAATTAAAGTTTCCTTTCTTCCTCGGGCTTCTTAATTTCGGCAGAGTGCAAACAGTTTTGATTACAGTTTCATCTGTGACCTAATCATGCGCGTTCGTAGAAAAAGGGGGAAATTACTTCAATACCGGGGGTTGTACGCGTATATATAATGGATGAGAGCAGGGAGAAAAAAATTTGGGACTGCGGGATGAATTCTTTGCATAAAACATTCATATACGCTTTTGACCTAGTTCGCTGAATTTTTGCGCGAAATTTCTTTGATGCGCCCGCGCGCGCGTTTTGTTTACGTGTCAACGACTTATAATAGTCTGCGAATAATAAATTCACTTTGGTTCTGATTTGCATGTATATCAAGTATATAGTCGACGATAAAACGAAAGATGATTCTTTTCGATAAAACGATGATGTATAGACATCTGTGTTATAAAAGTTCTTTTGAAAACTACCAGTGCTTTATATAATTATATTTTTATGCAATATTTTAATGCTTTAGTCACTGAAAATAACAAATTTGAATTTTAAAATCTGTAATAAATATGTAAATATACATTTAATCAGATAATATGACAGTCTTGCTCGATAAAATATTTATTACCTGGCAAAAAAGGCACGGAGACATTTTAGTAACTCGGTCGAAAATATTATTCCACTCATCCGTGAAGCTGCCAAAAAATATAAAAATCGACGGTGCCATTTTATTAACGTTAGCGATTGCATTTTAATAAAAATAAACTGGAAATAGCTTGAAAATGACCTTTATCAACGATTCTCGCAGTCGATAAAAAAAAACAAGAAAAAAAAGCTAAAAAATGTACACACCCAATCTTGTCCGATAAGCCGAGGGAACCTCGACCAAAATCCGAATGAGTATATATTTTAAATTCCCCCTATACACGCGTGAAGGTCGCATTAAATTCAAATAAAAAGATTCGCTTATATCCGCTTGTCCGCGCGGTTTTCGCGCACGCTAACTCATTTCATCGCACCGAACCCCACACACACACACACATGGCCGGACCGCAGTTATCGTCGTAATTTATTGGGGCTCCCAGATTACGAATTAAAACGTGTCGGCGGCGAATCGTGCACAAAAGAGGGCGAGAGAGAGAGGAAGGACGAAATATCTAGTTGTGCAAGAAAGTTCAGGCTGTGCCTTTCCGAATGCCAAAGTAGGAGGGCCGCGGCGAGGAGGAAAAGTTGGCGCGACACTCGGGCGCGAACTCTGTATCCTCTGCACACACATGTCCACCGCTGCACTATATACACGCGTAGTTTATACGTACACATCCTCGTAATGTAAACAAACGGCGCGTTATATAAGCGGCCCCGTTCCCCCCGCGCACACTTTATTTGACAAACTTATATACCAGGGCTCGCGCGCGAGTATCAACCACGTCACTTTTTCAAACTTGCCAATCAATCACGATGGGCTTCCCTCGCTTCCTCGTCCGCCTAATATATACACCTGCACAGTGCACGCGTTGACTCCTTTCTTTTTTCTTCTTCTTCACCCTCCTTTTGCGAACTAATACAAAAGTATAGGCGGAGGCATCGATCGCGCGAGCGCGAGAGATTCATTATAACTTTTTTTGTGTATACTGCACATTTTGCGGAAGTTTGCCGCGGCGCTGCAACTTTGCCGAACTGCCGCGCGCTGGAAACGAGCTGTTCCTGCTACGCGCGCTGTCAAACGAACAACCAAATTGAGGGTTTTTTTTTATGCGCACGCGCGTAACAATATGTGTGTTGGGAAGTTAAAACGTTGGTGGATAATCTCGTGCGGAACTTGCCAAAATTTGTTTGGTTTATCGTACACCGCGAGGGAAGTATAACGTTGTTGCTTACACCCTTAAAAGTATTATTAACACGTTTTGTTTCTTAAAGAAAAATAACGAACGTTTTTCATGATCGAATAAAAATAATGACACATTATACGAATTCATTTATATCTTTATAAAACGTAGATCCTTAGATTTGTAAATACAATTTTCTTCTGAATTAGATGAAAATTACAAGATTGTTGCATACATTCATGTTGATCGATACAAATGATTCTTTCGAAGTTTGCTAGAAAAGCTTATACACTGTCGCATGTTTTTCAAACATATGTCATCCCGTTCCCTTGACTAATCGGTCAGAAGTTGGAATTAACGACCCGCTATTGTAATGGAAAGTTATCCCAACAATAGATGTGTTGTTACGAATTTTGTTTGACGATGAAAGGGAATTAGTACGCCTAATATCGATTTGAATTTACTGCCCAAGCAAATATATTGTCGAGCTGAACTTGTTATTTTTTTTTTCGGTTTCATACGATGTTCCATAAATGGGTCAACATTTTAATTACAGTTCAAATAAGTTGGCTCTCGGGCAAAAGTAGTATTCGCTGAAAATATGTATAGCAAACAGAAAATTGTTTTCGCCTACATTTAAATAATATTCATCGAGTCAATATTAATTATCGCTGTTATTCCAAACGAAATTGAATTAAAAGGCCAACTTTTATTATTCAAATAAACCCAGGCACTGTTTTATAAATAGCTGAAAAGTTCAACAACTCACCGGTTTTTTGCGCATTCAACGCAAAACTAACACGAAATAAAAGTAATTCCCTCCTCGTACCGAGCGCATAGCAGCGCGAGGATACCGAAAGACGATTTTCTAATAATCTCGTTCGCCAACTTGGAGCAGCAAGACTAAAAGAAAATTAATCTGATCTACATATAAAGTGCAAAGCCCAACGCGCTCGAGCAATCTTACATAGCTTTTCCGACCGTGCGACTACACGGCACACACACACACACAGCCAGACGTAACCAAACATCGTCTGGGAAGTTTTCATTCTAATTCGTTTGCCGCAGCCAGCACTTATATAGGAAATTGGAAAAAGATCGAAAAGGAAACGTAGTTTCAATTCCGCGCGCGGAGATGCGCGAAGAAATGCGCGGGGGAATTATTTATGGGCCTCTCGTAGTTTCGCCTGTCTCTCTCTCTCTCTCGAGCCAAAATAAAAGGACGAGCCGTCAGCGGTGTGCGGACGTAGAAACGAGAAATAAAGCCGAAAGAGCGGGAAAGCGGGAGAAAAATGGGCGAGCAGCTCGAGAAAAAAAAGAGGAGGGGACTAGAAACGTGCACGCGGCAGGTCGAGGCGCGAGCGGAGGTACGGCAAGAATGAAGTTGGATAATAAAGCGAGTGTGCGGTGCAGGCGCGCGAGGCGTCGGCTAGAGGTGCGTACGCGAGTGTAGACTTTAAGGAATAGTCGTTGTAGGTATTAGGAACGAAGAGAGAGATGATACTGTTGGAAAGCCGGGGCGGTGCTTATTCTCGCTTAAGGTCGCCCGAGTATAAACTTTCGTGTGTTCTCTTTGCGATAAAGAGACTTTTTAATACTGATGGGGGGCTGACTGCGTATTTTTAAAGGGAATTTCACGATGAATATTTCGCCAATTTTTGCAGAAGAGTAGTTTTGCAAGTTTTATTATCTGCACACAAAATTACACAAAAATTTATACGCAAAAAGGTAAAACATCGAGTTGACAGTGATGTATACTGAAATGCATCGCACACCCACGATATGGAAAGCACATCATTATACAATTATGAAAAATTCATCCCCTTATAAAAAAGTGATGACCGGATGTTGTGAAACCAAGACGTCGTGCTACTGTCTAATCTGCGTCACATTCAAAATTTTCCTCATGTTCTAATTAAAATCTAACTGAAAGTTCTAAATGTTAAGCAAAATAATGTGAATTCCCGAATATAAATAATCTACCGTATCTCTTTAATAAAAATACTTCATAAATATGCATTTTTATTATTAATATGCAAAAATGTAAATTTATCCTTGGTTTCGTTACTGTCAAAATGGGTCGCATGTGTCCTACATGTACATGTAGATTGTAGTTAGCAGTTACATGAATCAAGGAACAGGCTCTGCGATTCTGCGGGTTAGGCTGAATCAAGTTCCATATCTGGACGAAGCTTCAGTTGGAAAATATAATTTTTTCTTGTAAAATGTATTGTTTAAAATGAAAAAATTTTCAACTTGATGCTGTGTCCAGACATCAAACTTGATACAGGAACCCTCAAGGGCTATTTCATGATGACTGTGTACTTTGAATAACGTGCAAATAGTAAATTTTGGAAGCTTAGTTGGTAAAATTTTTTTAAATATCCATCAAACATTAATAATTGTGCAAATTGTTGTATTACTAATTAATTGTGATCTAGGTTAAAGCGCGCAACGCGCGGTTTCAAATTCTAGTATTCTAAATATCTATATGTACAGATGCGTGCACGCTAAATAATGTCCAGTAAAGCTCGCATGAGAATGCGATCCGATATTCCCAGTAAAATCATAATATCTGCATCACAAAAGCAAAGATATTATTCTCAGCTGGCCCCCGAGCTTTGTTTATATGCGAATATTCCTTTTCATTTCATTGGATTATCGGCAAATTAATTATTCCTCTACGATTAAATCAAGCACTTTTTATTGGCACACTTAAGTATATATATTCATCGCCTGCAATGATTCCTGCTCGACTTGCGCTCTAAAAAGCTTTTCCAAACTATAATAGAAAAACTGCAAGGATCAACCGTGAAAGATTGTCATTTTCCGCTCGATGAATTCAAAAGTATACGCTTCCACTCCTTCGAGCGCTTAGACTCGTACAAAAAGAAATTCGTATTTCTGTCGCTCTTTGTCGGAGGGGGAGAGGACACGTTCGCGTAATATCGAGCACCGCCGCGGCGTATACAAAAGCTGGCGAAAAACTGAGTGGAGGCGAAACGCGCGGAAGGGGTAGCAAACGAGAAATGCTCGGCAGAGTGAACAAACGTAGCACCGCCGCCCGCGTCGTCCTGTCAACGATATCCTTGCGCGTTCTCTCTCTCTCTCTCTCTCTATCTCGATTTCTCATTTTTCCAGCTGCGTACACGCCGGCCAAATCTATATATATGTATACTTATAGCGGTTGGTGGTTGCGCTCGTAGGACGGCCGAAGTATCCGAGCAGTTCGCGAACGACGCGGGCGACGCTGCTATGCTTTTTTTAGCTCTCCCTCGTTTTCCTCGCTTTTCAACGTCATTGACGCGATATCGCCCGGACGTCTTTCGCTCCATCTCTTCCTTTCTCTTTCTCCTTTTTTTTCGCGCGTGCGCGGGGGATCGCACTCGACCATATTGTTTACATTTCCTTTTGTTAGTATAGCGACTTCTATTCTTTTTTGTTTTCTTCGGTCTATTTTTGATTTTCTTGCCTCTTTTCTTCGCAGGTACGAATATAATATATGTTGAGTGATTTTTTTTTTCTTTAAAGAAAATAAAATATAATGGAATAAAAGCTGTGCTTTGAAAATTCTATGGAATCATGATGTAGATCGATAGGTGCGGCTATACATACGAGAAGCGAAAGAGCATACTCATAGTTATTTTCGAAATACTTTTTTTTTACGTTCAAGTGTAGATCACAGCACTAAAAGCAATATTGGAGTACTGCAGGTGCTTTAGCCGCTATATCGATAAACTTTGAATAAGTTGTCATTTTTATCGCTTCGATTTTTAGAAGCATAATATTTCCTTCCGTTCCTTGATATAAATACAACCAAAATATAGCTTCGCAACTAAACAATAGCCAAATCTGTAAGAATTACACCGCGCTAAAATAATTTCACAGTTATCTTTGGAATATGAGTGAACTTTTACGATATTAGAGAATTACTTTATTCCCGAAACGCAGCCGAGACATCCATGAATAAGCGAAGCTGCAGCACGAAAGATTAACTCGCCCGTTATAACACTTAACTCCGCTTCCCCGAAATCTTTTTTGTTCTCGCATACCTATCATATCGGATTGGCCTACTTTAGCAGATTTTACGAACCACCTAGATTGAATTTAATTCTGACAAAAAGGAGCTGCTGTACGCAGTCATTTATCTTGGGCTGTATTGCATATAAGAGCCGATTCGTATACGTTCATATGCACCTATTATACAAGCCTCTTTTTTTCTTGTTCGGTCGGAAAAATTAATTCTATCCGTTCTACCTACTAGTTTCTCTCGTGAGCGGCACTCTCGCAAAGCATTCGGTCAAGTTCGCAATTACCGAGTTCTGAGCGCATGTGTTCACCTTGCGCCTCGGCACATAATTAATTTCACCCTCGCCGCGGACAAATGAGAAATGGGATTTTTATTTCAACAATTTTCGTGCCAACCTTCCATATGCGACGGTCTAAGCCCATGCGAGAATGTTTCGTGAAGCCGAAGCCAATTTTATAGCACAAGGCATAGCTCGAGAGAGAGAGAGAGAGAGAGAGAGAGAGAGAGAGAGAGAGAGAGAGAGAAAGAGAGGCGATAAAGGCTCGAGTCATGAATGATATTCTTGGGAGATAACCGTGTGTTTTATTTGCGTGGAAAGTGTAGAGTAAAAGTGCAAATGAATATTGATGATTTTCTATATGTGTATGTATAAAATACCGCTTGCTAATGCTGTTTTTCTATAAACGTCACAATTGAACATACATAATAACAAGTTGGACTATATAAATCATGTCCGCTCCAATGAATTATACATAAAGTTATAAATAAAATAATAAATGGCTCGTATGGTTCGATATAACTTAAATATTTTATATACAGCTCTCGTTTGGATTTTAAACTTTCGAGCATTATAAAGCTCGAATGTCGGGCGGCAAAACTGTCGAAGTGCCAGTGATGAAACAGGACACAGTAGGAATGCGATGGGGAAAAAAATGAAGGATACACCGAACAGTTTTGCAAGTGCATAGCTCGCCTGCAGTATTTTTAATCGAATCGCGTCCAATATCCACGACCATAGATCGGAAACTGCCATGACATACCCGTACATCCAATAAAATCCAACGAATAAACAGAACGAAATTCCCAGGGAGCGCGCTGCGAGTGACTCCGCGAGCAATATACATGTATATATGTATAAATAATTGCTCGGCTCAAAATCATAATCCGCCTAGTATAGGCGATCGATAATTGACCCCCTCTCCCGTAAATATATATGTACTCCTCGAACTATATTTCAGCGTGAAAATAAAAGCGCTTTGAATAAATAAGCGCGTGCGCGATCTCAATTTTCGGTGTGTATCGGAAAGGTGTATATATATATATAGACATCAATAATTCACATATCGCTAAATATTCCCTATATTACACACACACGTACACGTAGCTTTAGAACCTAATCCCCGAATGGTTCCTCCCATACTATACTCGTACAAGGATTATCCTCCTACTGTCCCGTTAAAATATGGATCGATCAATTTATATATATGTTCCGAGACATTCGTCATTGTCAATTTGAGCACTAACCCGATATCTATACATATTACCATAAAAGCGTATTGTACAAGGAAATACGCTTATATTCGAAAAGGCGGATAAGTAAAAACGACACATACACAGCCACATAGAGAGACGCAGACACGAACGTTTTTCCGTATAGCCTTCAGAGGTCAACCCCCAAGGAATACACAAAGCATCAGGAGTTTATGCGCGCGGATACCGAGTGGGTGCGAAAAAGAACACCCCCAACTTCTTGCAAACACCCTCTTCCCTAAGCTTTTGCTGCGGTGCGCCATGTCACTTTCCCTCCTAGCCGTTTGACACTTTCGCCGCGGCTTCACTGCACACACACACACACACACACACACGAGCAAATTCGATTCTCCGGGGCGTTTTATGATGGAAGAGGAAGAAAGTGTCGTCTGCAGGAAAATCGCTTAGGTGCAAGCTCGGTGATTTGTGCAGCGCGGGCTTTTTCGCCTTCTCTATCGTCGCGGGCTCTGGGGACAAATTTATACGACGCTGGGATGAGCGCGCGAAATTTTCGGGGCCGCTCGCGGAAAATATGCGCTCGACGTGTGATGTGTGCGTGTCTATATATGTATACAATATAGGATGGCCTTAAGGGTATGGTACGGCGACTTATTGATTTTTCGCGTGGGCGAAATAGGAATTTATATAGGAGGGAAGGGTATAGGTGGGGACACGCGTTACCTGGCCTATATATACAGAATACCACTTCCGAGCACGTGAAATTTTAGTTTCAGGACTATATAGGGGAAAAGTCGTGGTTGTCGTCATTGTCGTTGTTGTCGATGTCGAACGGTGACGTTTAATCGATTCCATTGGTGGTGGTTCGAACTTAAAACTATACGCCCGACTGCTGTTCCGAAATATTGCGATATCTCGTGACTTTTTGGCGACGGGGGAGGGGGACGAGGCGAGAAAAAAATGTTTTACGATGATAGGCTCTTCGAATGAGAATTGCCGTGTACTTACGGCGACATCCATCCAATCGATCATTTTTAAATATCGTAGTAGCTTCCACTTTCTCTTTGCTCGCGCCATTTCAAGGTGTTATCTTGGAAATGCTGAAGCGCGATATATATAAATGGGAATAATGGGATAGGGCTTTACTTTATTATATAGATAGTAAACTGTCAGAGGCAGAAACTTGCTTTAACTGTAACGCGCATAAATGTGACAAGTCCATGGGTGCGGAAAGGGCATTGTTCAAATTGTCAGCGTTAATTATTTTGATGAAACCGTTATTTAGATAAGCCAAATCGTAATTTGATATTTATTATATTATATAGGGTATTGTTTTGCGCAGCTCGTTACTCACAGACTGCAATCATTATTTCGGCAGCATAATTAATAAATTAGTTATTACGAAGCGACTCTACTATTAATTACAATATAGGCAATTATTTGAGCTGTTCGGGAAAGTTCGCAGGTGCATTGAATACAGAAGTAATATGAATCCTCTTCAAATATATATATATATATATATATACGGAAAAAAGTCGAAGAAAAACAAACGGTAGCAGCTTCTGGCGCGAAACACGTGTTCGGCTGCAAGAAACATCGTCGTCCAAAATACTTTTATCAATTCCGTCAAGAAATATTTATAGAATGTACCAGGCATAGCCTTCCGAAACTCAGGCCGAGTTTTAAAGTACGCTAAGAAGATTTGAACTCTTCCTCCCGCGAGATTCGCGCTCTCTCGCTCTCTTGTGCACTCGGCGCGAGCATCGCGAGGCCTCGAGAGTAGGAGAAAAAAAAAACACGAAAGTAAGGATATTTTCACTGCACTCGGAAATCTCCGAGGATCGCTAAAAGTCTCGGGGATAAAAATTCTATTAATTTCTTATGCATATGAATTTTTCATGTTATAATTGGAATTTCATGGAAATTGCCCCATTACGCATACTTTTTCGCGAGTATATGTTTGAAAATTGCTGATTCCAAAAGGGTCGCGCCGCGTACACTTTGATAATACGCTCCGAAAGAGGAGCTCATCTTTAATAACATATTCCGAAATTACCTCATATCGGAATATAATACTCAAATTGCGCGTGTAATCGGATGAGACGCGTCTTTCTAAAGCTTGCCTTGTACGCCGCAGCCTGACGTTATCCACACATACATATGTAACGTAATCGATTAATGATTCAATTTCTTAATTATCCTGAAATTCTATTTGGTTGAGGATTCAATTTGGTCTGCGGTGTAGCGATATCCGTTAAAAACAGCGTTGCCGTTTAGTCTTGTACAGAAATGTACAGTCACTCTGGAACGATGGAGTTAAAAGAATTATTGACTGACCCATTGCGAAATGCAAGTGTCAGCGGCTGCGCTCTCGGGTTTCAGCACATTTGCAAGTGGCATAGATAGCGATGATGGGAAATCTGCAGTTATGTAATTTAGGAATATTTTTAGATATGAGCAGTACAGTTAAATACTGTTTTCATACTCGTTTCTAATTAATTATAAATATACTAAATAAATGTTTTATAATTATAGTTTTATTATTTTATTTGTTTTGAGTGAAAATAATAAACATCCATTATTAAAATGATTGATGAGTAAAAAATATTGTGATTGCACCTGATTCTGATGTTTTATGTTTCCTTTTATGACCGCAATATATTGATTTACGGTTGCTGCGGACACAAATGATTAATTGTCATTTGAAAAAATAATTATTTCCTTTTAAGCTGCCAGTTGACACTACTAAAATTATTTCTCCAAAGTATAAGACTAAAAGAATCATTGGTTCCTGCACCAGAAAACGAAAATCGATATGTTCATTCCAAATACCAATTTAACCTTTTGACCTTTCAAATATCCATTTTCTTTTTTCAACTTTCGTTGCTAAAACCTTATAAGTTAGTCTAGAACCTTACTTTTCAAACGCCTTTAACGAAATTCTTCTAGAGGTCCATTGACAAAAACTACTTTTTCTTGAAAAGAGAAATACGTGGTTTTTTACATTTTTTTCAATTAATCAATGATTCAAGTGTGGAAAAGATTTGTTGGATTAGAATTCTAATAAAACTTGTATTAAGTACCTTCGAAGCCCTGTTGCAATTTTCCGATTTTGTATTTATTAAAAGTCACCTACACAATATCGTACTTTGAATATTGGCATTGGTCGCAACTTCGTAATTCTTCGTTTTAGTAATATCGAAAAAAAATTTACTACTAAATTAGCTTACTTTGCTGAATATTTTATCTTTATAGCTTAATTTCTTTTTTGATGGGCTCTGGAATGGAAAAATTTCAAAGTTTATTTAGAGATAGTAACTTTTAAGACCTTACTAATGTTCTAAACTTTAAATATAAATTTTTTTTAAAAAATCTCAAAAAATCGATGTCTAGATTACCCCTTGCAACGGTATTTAAAAGCTATTTAAGTAAAGAATATAAGAAAAAAAGGTATTTAAGATCGTCGAAAATTCAGTGTTTAGAATCATATGAAGAATATTTTAAAATCTTACTATGCCATACTCTTAACATCATATTTTTCTCTGCACAGAAAATAAGCCAATCTCAACATCAAACCAAGCATCCCAAAATTCTCTGACCCACAAAACCAGAGCTCGAGATCGTAAAATGACTGGCGCAAAACAGACGACCCTTCCCATAGCAAAAACCTAGCAAATCGTCCACTGATCCACGTTATTAACCATCGATTCGCCTTCTTTTTGGTGTGTTCGCAGATGACAGACGCGGCGAACGAGCTGGAAGGGATCGATCTCTCGGATCCCGATCTCCACAAGGCCGCGACGAAGATCCAGGCGAGCTTCCGCGGCCACAAGGTGCGCCAGGAGGTCGTCATTCCCAACGTCGACGAGAAAAAGTAGACGCTATTTATACTGATTTTTCGTCGCAGATCCAGGGGCGCCGAGCGAGTGCATGTACGCCGACGACACACATTCCAGAACAGAAATAAATAAAAAAAAGTAAAATAAACAAACAAAGAAAGAGAAAGAAAGCGAGAGAGAGAGAAAGAGAGAGAGAGAGAGAGAGAAAGCGAGTAAAAGAATAAAGAAAAAGAGAAAGGTAAAGCCAGAGTTTATGATCCACGTACGCCGAAGACGACGATGCCGAGATGATGGCCCACACACACTTGAGGACGCGCTAAACTCCACACTCTCCACTCTTTTCCGCATTGTATCCGAGAGGGAATCGTCGTTTAACAGCATGTAACTGTCTATTCCAGGAAACGAAGGATGCGGCTGCAAAGTCAATGCTTTTGGAATATACCTTTATTCGGACAATCTCAGTTTTTGCAGTTTCCCGCCTTTGTCTAATGCCATGATTTCCGGACACACGTTTCTCGTCAAACTTAATTTTTGTTTTAAAAAGATTGGAATATATTTCGTTCTACAAAATTCTCTTGGTTCGAAGAAAATACAAAAGCATTGATTTTGTGCCACCGAAGAGGAAGCCACACCCAATACGATGTATATGTATGAACTAGACATATTTTGTCTCTTCGCAACATCCCAAGGATATACATGTATAAGAGCGTCGTGTCGATGATGATGTATTACAGAGTTGAGGAAAAAAAAAAACAAAAAACACAAAAAAAAACAAGCGTAGATACGATACTATCGAGCTGCGTAACTAAGAAGAAAAAAAAAGTAACCAAAGATTTTTTTCCTATAATAAATGCATATACACCTCTTCGGTTGTCGATAAATCTAAACCAAAAATACAAAAGTGTCTCTTTTTTCCTTCGGACGAATACTCGGGAGTTAGGAAGCAAAAGAAAAAAAAAACACAAAAAATATGCGTGTACCTGCGTATTTTTGAGATTCGACTTATATATTATTATCGTACGACTATATATAAATAATATATATATATAGCGAAGTGACGCATGAACGCTACGCTTCGATTTACGCAAAAAGGGAACAAATTCTTTTCTCCTCCTCTAAACGTCTCCTCTCCTTCTCTTATATATGATACCACAATATACATTATTACGCCTTGGATATATAAAGATATGAAGAAAAAAAAATTAAATAAAATAAAAAGTAAAAATAAAGAAGAAGCGTCGAAAGGAGGATTCCTTCGTCGGACACAACGCGCGTAATATTCCGCACGTGTACCCATTGGAAACAAAATTGAATGGCGCGCGAGGAGCGCGCCGATATACATATATGCATTCGACACACACGTACATAACTCGGGTTTTAATCTGAAAAAATTTCACTCGCGAGCCGCGTACGGATATGACACGCGGACCGCAATATAGAACTTCTCTAGAAATTCGACGCGTTCCTAATAAATATATGACAGATCCCATGAATTTTTCAACGTTATAAAAGAGATGTACGAGCCGCGGAGAAGCGAGCAGAGAACCAACTTTTCTTTCTTTCCTTTTTATCGCAAAGCAAAAGAAAAAAAAAACAGAACTAATCAAGTACCGAGGAATTGATTTTCAGAACATTCTACCAAGTAGTTATTCTGTCGTTGAATCAAGGAGGTGCTGACAAGTTACTTCGTTTCGTTTTTTGAAGCAAAGATAAAGAAACAAAATAAAGAACAAAAAAACATTGTCCCTTTCTAAAGTGAAGAATAATAAATAAAAAAAAATAGTATTTCGACTATTTCACCATAAGCTTGCTTATATTGATAAAGTAAAGGTAAACATTCCTCTATGAGGAAGCAAACAATCTTTGTCGTTTTTACGGTCTTTTTGTTCCGCGCGAATCAAAGGTTTCCGAGAGACGTAAAAAAGGTAAAGACCCACGCCATGTCACAAAAAGCTCAGTATAATTCATCCTATCGCATTTAACTAATCGCAGTGAACTAAACAAAAAAACGTTATATTGAAGAATGTAACATTCTAAAAGTCCGACGTGTAATACGGACGTTAGCAACAGTTGATAATCATTCGAAAGTCCCGTGATCGTTTTTTGAATTTTTAACGCAACTATATTTGAATGAGCGAACGAAAAAAATTACCGACAAGCAATTGTAATTAACCTTAAAAAAAATAAATATAACCATTACTTTTAATCGTCCCGGTACAAGCAGAAGGAGGCAAAGAGTAAAGAGAGCAATGAAAACGAAGGAAAACGGTCAAACCACACGCGAATTCAAGTAAAAAAGGTCACTCGAGATTCGTCGCGGCTGTATAATCGTGGTAAAACAACGCTAGAGATTAAAAGAATAAAAAAAGAAAAGAAAACACGGAGAAACGCCAGTGGGACACGAGGAGAAGAGTACTTTTTCAATCAGAGTCGCGCAAGCTGGCCAATCGAACGACCAAAAAATGATTATTGTAATATGCCTAATTAACGAATTACGAGAAAAAAAAATAAGGGGCGAGCGCGCACGTGAAAGTCAGCGCGTGCAGACCATAGAAGAAGCTAAATAAAAAAAAAGGTGTTAAATATAGACAAACGAGAAAACTAATAAAAAAAAAAAATGAAATAAAGAAATGAAAGAAACAAATGAACGAGCATGAGGAAATCAATTTTTTTCGCGCGCTATAAAATTGAACTTGAGTGATTTTCGTTTGGCGCGCACGTCCTGTCCTGAGCAACGGGCGCGCGTTGATTTATTTTCTAAGACAAGCAAAGGAAGACATATGTAATACAATCCAATGAAGCACCTGTATACATACCGCACGCAAATACAAAGAGAGACAAAAAAAAGTAAATAAAATGTAACGTGCAACGATTTTACGCGGTAGACTCGCTTTCATTGTTGTCATAGTTCCAAATCTAGTCCAGTTTGATATTATCGTTTAATCGATGATTTTTCTCGTAGGATGTATTATTAGCTTTAAGCGATCGTACATAATATATATATAAAAGACATATATTATATATATTATTCAATAAAATTTTATCATGTTGTTCTGTTTTATCTATTTCTTAAAACGATAAACAATTGTTATGCGCATTTTCTTTTTCTTATATATTTACTCCGATTCATCAGCGTTCTTCATTGAATTTACGCTAATGTATAAAGGTGGTCAATTCAGTTTAATTGTCGAATTCAAAGCCATGTGTGATTTAAAAGAAGAAAAAAAAAGCATGATTTTGTGTGCAAGGATGAACCGTTTAAGTAAATGTTAAATGAACGCAGAATTTTAAATAAATAACGTTTTAAATAATATTTAAACCGATATCCGAACAGATTTGCAACGCTTTATCTATATTAAAAGCAAATTCAATTTCTAAGCGACCTATTTTTGCTGAAAATTAATGAAACTTACAACGTTGCTTTGATCGAAGCAATCACATTTGAATTTAAAATCGAGGCACTTAACGAAATTAAAATTCTGCGGCTATACTGAGATAATTCTCAGCCCCAGTTCCGCGCCTGTGTGTCATCGTGAGCTTGTTTTTAGCGGGCCTAAAAACTGCATACAACCAAAAAAAAAAAGAAAAGAAAAGAAGAAAAAACAAGGAATAATTGAATTAAAATTCCTGTATGTACAAAACTGCTTTGCCTGCATTTTTGCGTTTCTTAATTTTGAGCTCGAATATTAAGCATTACAACTGTCTCTGTCTTTCTCACTGTCTTATCTCTTATTATTCCCCTTGCGTCGCCTTCCGTCATCCTCAGATTTGTATGCGTACACAGTGATGATAACACTACGATAACAGATTAAGAAGCCTTTTCTACATCTGTCGCATCTTTTCGTCGTTGCGAGCGATCCGAGAATCGAAGAAAAAAATCTTAAGAATGCATTCCACTTTACGCATATCTATATACATACGTTCGGTTCCTGCTAAAGCTCGTGACTCCCCACCCTTAAAGCTCCTTCCCTCGGTATATTTATAGATTTAGAGGTACATGCATACACTTCGCTTTTGTAGAGGGCTAACGAGAGAGCTGTCGCAAATAATGCCGTTATCGCGAAAAATGTCACGTCGAGTAAACATACCTAACCTCAACTCTCCCCCTCACCACCCCTCCTCCTCGCCAACGCTTTTCTCCTCGCGTTCGCTTTTTTTCCACTCTGTCGTTCGGGCCATGTACGAGAAGAACGAGAGTCGCGCGCGACGGCTTCTCGCGAGGGACACATCCGCACGGCTAGATTGATATCGATTTTTTTGCTCCCTCTACCTTGTCCGTCTATATTCTCGCGGTCGTGCACACACACACACACACACACACATGCACACACATTCGTACTCATAATTCAAACCACAAATACACATGCACAAAAGCGATTGGACTGCAAATGTCAAATTTGTTCTCAATTGGTTTTCAGTGTTTTAAGTGTTTAAAGGGCTTCTTTCGTCTATTCTTTTTTTTTTCTCTCATTCAAGGAAAATAAGAAACAGTATGCAGATTTGTCGTTACGGTAGATCTATATAGATGTAAGTGTGCACTTGGTGTAACGTAACAAAAAAAAAGCGGTCGATGACAAAATTTATTCGGATTATTGATCTCGAACGACGGTATCCTGTACTTTCTTTTCATTTCCATAGCGTAAATTCACCATTTCTACTTAGAAACTAGTGACGCACGCGTTGCTATGATTACGAGCTAAAAATGCATTTTAGAAAAAGAAAATGAAAGAATTAAAAATGTAACAAGCAGTTGTAATTACACTATTAAGCGAAACCATGGAAAATACAATGTAATCTGTTTGTTTAAAATAAACTAATCACCTACCAAACAAATTTTTCTTCGAAATCACATAACTATTCATTTCTCACAATCCCATTATCGCCCAAATATTTTTATTCAGTTCTATTTTCCGTATAGGTAATGAAAGATGATTTAAAGATACAAGCTCAGACTGCGACGCTGCTCATATTCTTCGTTTCAAATTTAGTGCGTCCTGAGAAAGTGAATCGATATTCTCCAGATGGCGCTACGTATGAATCGATTCTTCCAAAGCCAAGTCAACCTATAGCCTTAGTCACTCATACAGTAGTAGTAAACACGCGTCGAACGCGCAACGTCAAAACTTTAGGAAGTTTGTTTATATACTCTGTAGCAGTCAATTCATTAAGTGAGTTAGTGTATGAATTTCCACCTCTATATTTACGGAAACGTTTACTCTGTACAATTATTCAGCTGTTCAGCAATACTTGTTTGCTTTAAAGCACGACACATTTCCATCTTTGAGGTTAGAAAAACTTGAAAAAAATGGGAAAACGTTATTATTGCGAATACTGTGACCGGTCTTTTAAGGATGCTCAAGGAGTAAGAAAAAAGCATCTCACGAGTCTACAGCATGTAAAAAACAGAGATTTGCACTACAGTTATTTTAAAGGTAGAGTGTATACTGATTGTTAATATATTTTTCATAAATTAACATTTAAATATGATGCTGAAATTGGCAGAAAATTTATTTCAAAATATATTGTATTGTTAAAAACAATAAGTAAATGCAGAATGCCTGAATAATGTTTTCATTTTTATTTAAAGTTTGTTCCTTTAATTGCATTTCTTATGAATTTGCTAACTTTAGCATTGTGTATTGACTTTCAAAATTTAATTTCTTATAATTTAAAAATAAAATTTTAGACCCAGAAAAAATCGTGGAAGAAGAAAAAGTTAAAAAGCAATGTACAAGATTTATGAATACCGGAGATTGTCCATTTGCAACTATGTGTAAATACTCTCATTATACACCAGAAATGATTCAACAAGTACAAGCTATAGGTGAGTAATTAAATTTCAATTTTCTTTCTAATTTATACTTTAAATTTTGATCTTTTACTTATTAATCTTATTCTTCAGGTGTAGCGAGAGCTGAGGCTAGGAGTAAACGTTATAATCCAGATCCTCAACAAATAGTCAAGGACTATTTTGAAGACAATATAGATCCTGAACAAGTAGTAGAAAACGATATTAAACTGTGGCCACTTCCTGCAGAATATGAAAATATACCAGATTTACCACCTTCGTTGCAACCGATCACCTACAAAAACTTTACAGACTGCCTTTTCCCCGAGTGGGGCTGGCATTAACTATTTTACATTTAGATTAGACTAGATTTATTTATATATTAAGCTACAAAATAAATTATTTACTATTACATTTATTGTTATGAGTTGAAAAAGATATTGGGAAAAAATAATGTATAGCTGGATAAGAGTCAGCGATGCTTTTCAATTGAAGCACTTTTATGAGGGCTGCATAATACATCCATAGAGCAGCGAATACCGTCGTAATGATCTGTGATAACTAATCAACAAAGAGACTAATTAAACTATATTCAGGAGATAAAAGAGAGTTGTTCATTGAGTAGGCAAATGGTCAATAATCAATAAATCGATTCCAGTGCAAAGCGACCGTTATAACCGATCTTGAAACAATGCCCATTGATCTGCATCCTCCCTCCCCCTCCCTCTCTCTATCCCTCTCCACATTGGAAACAGGCCGCTTTATATACTCCAAACTGAGGATGCCCATAAATACCGAATCGACGGGAAATTCTCTGTTTCTCTTTCTCTCTTGGCTCGCGTATATAGAACGCAGACACAGATCTACACACACGCACGCAGGCGATAAAATGAGGGCTAGGTCTCGTGGCGAGCGCGTGCTGGCCATCAAAGAGAGGCCCAGTGTATATACAAAGGGGAAAAAGTCGCACATCGCTTTCCGCGCCTGTATACATATACAGTTGCGGAGCTGCAGCAGCAGTAGCAGCAGCAGCAGCGACAGCCGAGAGAGCTTCGAGACTCTGTTGTCTGCTTCCGGAGTCAGCACCCACGGGCCAATTCTCTCCCTCGAGTATATATAGCTATATACATGTATGTGCACGACCTATGCTCGTCGACTCTATAGATATACACCTATGCGCTTCGCTCTGCTCCTTTTTT